>JAAEAF010002548.1:0-106074 GCA_011037195.1 Triatoma infestans | reverse complement strand
ACACACACACACACACACAGACAGACCATTTGCTAAAAACCACTTTTTTGGAGTCAGGGGACCTCAAAACGGATATTTCCGGTGAAAACTCGATATCGAAAATTTGACACGATTACAATACTTCCTCTTACTAGGAGTAAGAGAAAGTAAAAAGTAAAAAAAAAATGAATTGCCCTTAAAAAGGATCTAGCTGGCGAAATATCGGGAATTACACGATAACTCTAGTTAATTACATGACAAGGGCTCGTTGGTCGACAATAAGATGCGTGAGCAACAAAAGAGAATATTATATTCACATAAGTATGTTTACAATACGGTTTCTGACAGGTCTCTTTTTAAGAGAATATATTTCTCTTTTTTAACAAACTTCTTTTGTTCACACTCTTTTTTTTTAAAAATATGCTCAAAATATTCTCTTTTTTTGATTTAGCCGAATTTTAAGCATTTTGCTATACGAAAATTCGGTGCACACAAATGAAGCTTAAAATGGTGCGATCGTCAATAATTTCAATCGGCTTGTTTTACCTACCCGTACATATCTGTCAGTACATATATCACTACATATTTTTGTATTGTTACATGATTCATTGTCTAGTTGGTTTCCAGCCGCCACACCGGTAATGTTTATGGTTGTTGTGACCCTGTTCTCATCCACTTTCTCTGTAAATTACAATAACAAACGTTAATCTGACATGTAAATACAAAAGTAAGTAAGTTTCAAGTCATAATAATAGCAATATTTTGTTATACAAAAACAGAGAGTGTAATTCGAGTTAATTGCTTCGATTTTTTACTTTCTCTTACTCCCAGTAAGAGGAAGTATTTTAATCGTGTCAAATTTTCGATATCGTGTTCTCACTAGAAATGTCCGTTTTGAGGTCCCCTGAGTCCAAAAAAGTGGTTTCTGTGTATGTGTGTGTGTGTGTGTGTGTGTGTGTATGTGAACAGCATGGCTCAAAATCGAAAAACCGTTGAAAGTTGAAACTTGATATTCCGTTTAGGTATCACCATAGGATCTGTTAGTGCGTTATCTGTCCAAATTTCTCAACTGGAAATACCACTTTACAATTTTTTTGTTTTTACTTTTTTGCAATTTTCTCAAAAATTGCTTCTACGATTTTTTTGAAACGTGCTACATCAGCTACACATACAAAAGCTACAACTTCTGTTTGAAACATTTCTCCGGAAAAATTCATTTAAGGGTACTTTGGGGGGGGGTTCTTCTAAAGTGCTATTTCAGTTTATGAGACAATTCTGTCATCTAAATAGTGTTAATTAGAATTAAATATAATAATTGAAAATCCGAGTTTGAAAACAATCGGATGACCGGAAGTACGTTTACTTTACCACATTAATAAATGATTTTTTTTTCACTTTTTCGCGATTTTTTTCAAAAATGGATCCGACGATTTTCTTCTAACTTCCTATATAATCTACACATACAAAGATGTACAACTTTTATTTAAAACATTTCTCTGGGAAAATTAATTTAAGGGCACTTTTAGGGGAGAAATGGGGTTATGTTTTTCTCTAAAGTGCTATCATAGTTGATTATACAATTCTATCATCAAAACAGAATTAATTAGACATAAATATGTGGCCAGAATTCCGAGTTTTAAGAAAATTAGTAAACCGGAAGTGCGCTTTTACTGAACAGTTTTCTTCATTTTTCGACGAATTACATTAAATTTGATACACTAACTATAAAATTGGTCAATTATAATTTTGAGAACTGGTGTAAGAGAAAGTTGTGTGAGTGTTTCACACCAATTTTTTTTTTTTTTTTTTTTTTTTAATTTTTGCCCTGAAATCAGTAAACGGAAGTGTTTGTTGACTAAATAACTACGAACTAAGTTTAAATGTTTTAAACTATCACCAAATTCCAAATCGGAGGCAATATGCACGGGTTTGTAATACACATCAATTTCATCTGTATATGTTGTTTTTTTTACTAAAAAATATTCACCTTTGGATTACAAAGTATCAGCTGTTTAAGATACTTTGGCTTTTCACACATTAAAATACCATTTTAATTTTAACTCAGAAGCTTGCACGAACAATCTTTTAACAAAAATTGTTGATGATTCCGGAAGTAGCTAAGTGAATTCCATATGAAAAGACAAAACTAAATAATGGTTATCACTCCATATTTATAGAAAATACCATGCAATAATTGTCCCAAATACTTACCTTTTTTTATCAGTTTTAAGTGACGGCAATATAATCAAGGCGTAATCAAAATTAAATATTTTTAAAAATGTCCTTTTTTTTTTTGTCTTTCTCAGTTGGCAACCCTGGTAAGAGCTTTTTACGGTAAATGTGGTAATTGAAAGCCAGTGTAAAAATACTTTACTGACGTTGAATATTAAATTGTTTTTCTACAACCGCATTAAATCAGTTCTTAATAAAACCAATAAATAACTTAATAACAAATTAACAAACTTAATAATACCAATTTTTGGGGGGAAATCTTAACCTCACTCAAAACTCCATAAAATTAACATTTTTCGAAAAAAGTTTCAAATTACATTGATAGGTCTCTCTGTATTTATATAGTTAGTATAAAAAATTTAATGAAATTCATTGGTGTTTTTATGGAGCAAATCGTAGAAAACTGAATGTTCAGTAAATACACACTTTCGGTCAATCGAGTTTTTATTCATACTCAGAATTCTGGCAACATATTTAATTCTAATTAATATTATTTAAATGAAGGAATCATATAATAAAATAAATTAGCACTTTATAAGAAAACATAACTCAACCCCACTCGCAAAAGCCATTTCAAATGAATTTTCCTAGAGAAATGTTTCAAATAATAGCTCTTATATGTAAATTAAAATCCAAATTGCGAGAAAATTAATTCTTTTTAAAAGAAAATTTGTTAGTTTCTATATTCTCGTAATTGTATTAATAGGAGTAAGAGAAAGTTGTGTGAGTGTTTCACATCAGATTTAAAAAAAAAAAATTATTTTTTTAAGTTAGCAATGCTATGACTCAAACAACCAAATTCTAAAGTTATTATTTTGCTGGTAATAGTTCCATTTCGAAGTTCTAAATACTTAGTTTTATTTTAGCAGAATATTGCAGGAAACATGAATAAATACTTTAAATTCTGGGCTAAACAATTTTCCTCAAGTGTAAGTTTATTTACATACTTACTTACTAGGCTTTACAGATCGGCATGGATCATTGCCTGACGAACCAATTCCTTCCAAAAGTCTCTATCTCTAGCAGTAATTTCCAATTCCCTACACCAAAACCATGCCGACAAACTTATCTGCCCAATAGTCTCCCTTTTCTTCTTTTCCAAGATTTTCATCCTCTATATAATCATTCTCTAATTTCCTAATTTTGAATTTTCAGCTAAAAAAAAAAAGGTGATTTATCCAAAATTTTCCATTCCACCCTAACAATACTTGCATTTTTGTCATTTGGTGATTATCTATTTATGCATCATTATAAGGGCAGTGAATAATTACAAAATGGGCATGATGGCGACAACACCTACACCATCTGCAGCCACAATAATTACTGGCCGGCGACGCAGAAGAAAAAGAAGCATCGTACAAGAATGAGATTCATTAGATGAATTTACAGGGTGGTCGCTAGAAAAGCGGAAAATTTGAGAGTCAGATGAGATCATGAATGCGTGCTTACTCATTTTATTTTGATTTGTTTAGATCATGAATAAAATGCATGATTTTAATATCATAAAATGCGTGCTTATTCATTTCCATTTTGATTTGTTTTAGGTTCTATTTGATACCCACATCATGGAAGGAAACAGGAAACAGCTTTCAGACTTTCAAAGGCAAGTAATTATTCTTTTCAAAAGTGAAAATCCGACTTGGGGACTGACAAAATGTCTAGCTGTGTTACCAACTTTTTTTTCAACGATTACAAGGCATCAGTTTAATAATGTTGTTGCAACTTTGAAACGAGAAGGTCCTGAAACAGCTGGTACTCGCCAAAAAGGAACGGGTCCAAAGAAACGAATTTAGGACGAGGCACAGTGAATGATTTGGCTGTTTCACCTGTGCGACTCAGTGCAATGAACAGACGTCATTTCAGTCAACGAGAAATCGCTCGACATCTCAATATATCGAAAACATCAGTGTTTGAAATTCTCAAATAAAGTGAACTGAAATGCTATCGTCGAATAAAATGTAACCTCCTCAGTGAGCGACATCAGGAAATGCGCAAAAACAAGTGGCTTGCAGTGATCAATCGCTTTGAACCAGAGTGTGCTTGGAAAAGAGTATGGATTTCAGACGAAGCAAGGTTTTCATTGCGACCGCCTTTGAATAGACAAAATGATCGAATTTACCGAGAAGTGCGTGTAAAAACTGACATACCTGAGGAAGATCTGCTTGTGGAATATGACAGTTTGCAGCCATCTGTTCTTTGTTATGCTGCAGTTTCATTGTATGGCAAAACGGAGCTTCGATTTCTTGAAAGATATTATCAGAGTCCTGAAGGCAGGAAGAAAAAAACAATAAACCAACAAGTTTATTGTGAAGAGATGTATCCACAGATGTTCAGCGATATACGAAATGTAATGGACGACCAAATATGGACATGGCAGCAGGATGGTGCCAGGGCTCACACAGCAACGGTTTCAGTTCAATTTCTTCAGCAATCTACTCCTGATTTCATTGAACCGGATGATTGGCCCTCCAAAAGTCCAGACTTAAATGTCATGGATTACTGCGTTTGGAGCTTGTTATTAACAGAGCTTCAGAATTGTCGACGTGACATAAACTCTATTGATGATTTGAAAACGAGCTTGGGAAGAGCTTGGAACGATATCTCACAAGTTACCCTTCAAAACGCTACATGAGCTTGGATTTCTAGGTTAAGACGCTGCTCTGAAGTGCAAGGACGACATTTTGAGCATCTATGAGTGTAACATAACATATGCCTTTAAAAAAATTTGTAAAAGTTATTCTTTGTAAAAATAAATAGCTGTTTGACAAATTTTCCGCTTTTCTGCGACCACCCTGTATATTGACACTTCATAATATTGCAGAAGGTTATGTAAAATACAATAGTAATGTACAGTAAAATGTAAAAAAAAAATGTATATTTTCTAAACTTTCTGTGAATTATATATATTATATTTATAAATATATATATAAAATTATGAGCGGAAGTATTTGACTGTAAAAAAACAAAAAACGTTACATAGAAACAAGTATTATATAGAAATGCCATAATTGCGTTCCGCTCGATAATATTTCTTGGTGTATCTTTTATTCATCTCCCATATATTTGACTGGTTCTCGGCATGTGCAAATAAATTTTGAATTATATGCAAATAAAAATGATAGCTCTTATATGTGTAGTTGTTATACCAAGTTTAATAAAAAGTAAAAAAAAAAGAAGATCAATAAAGTGGTATTTATGGTTGAGAAATTTTGACACATAACTTACTGTCCGGATCCTATAGTGGATACCTAAACGGAATATCAAGTTTGAATTTAATTTTTCGTTTTTCAGCTGTGCTGTTCAAATACACACAAAATGAGTAATTACTATTTTTTTTTTATCCTGGTATCATGCTGAAACGTCAAGAAAATATCATAACAAATCTTTAATAAATCACATTCATCGTACAAATCTTTTTTGCTCTTCAATAAACAATATAGTTAATTATTCAATGAAGATATTATTGACCTCAAAAGTAACATCACCATCTATCTACTTTTACTTATCACTGTTCATTAACTTTCTTAATATGTGGAGTTTTCATTTTTAAAATAATAAATATATCCTTGTAGATCTATTCAAGGATAAGATTACACTATTAACTCATCTGTAAACATTTTATTGTATAAAGTAAAAAAAAAAACATAACATATTAAGAAATAAATTGCTTATTTCGATATTCGACCTAGCTTTATTTCATCCGTGAATATTACGAGCATTTTTTTTTAGAATTGATGCAATTTAATTTCTCATATGCTACGCGATCGTGTCAAATTTACGAATTCTAACCGGAAATACATTTTTGTGGTCCTCTAAATATTAAAAAAATCAGGACAAACAAACTTGATGCTCTTTTTTTTGTATATATTGTGGAATGAAAGTTTCTGTAAAAAAAAAAAAAAGATTTTATTGAATTGGTTTTCAGTTTTTGCGTGTTTCTAAACTGCATCAACTTTTTTACTTTCCTTACTCCTCCTAGTAACAGGAAGTATTTTAATCAAGTCAGATTTTCGATACCGAGTTTTTACCGGAAATATCCGTTTTGAGGACCCCGAGTCCAAAAAAGTGGTTTTTAGCAAATGGTGTGTGTGTGTGTGTGTGAGTGAGTGTGTGTATGTATGTATGTATGTGTGTGTGTATGTATGTGTGTGTGTAAACAGCACAGCTCAAGAACGAAAAACCGTAGAAAGTTGAAACTTGATATTTCATTTAGGTATCACCATGCAATCTGACAATAGTTATCTGTCAAAATTCCTCAACCGGAAGTACAATTTTACTAGTTTTTTTTTTTTTACTTTTTTGCGATTTTCTCAAAAATGGCTCTGACGATTTTCTTCAAACTTGGCATATAAACTACATATACAAAGAGCTACAACTTTTATTTGTAACATTTTTCCAAGAAAAATTCATTTAAGGGCACTTCGGTGGGAGAGGTGGGTTTAGATTTTCCTCTAAAGTGCTATTTCAGTTTATTAGATAATTCGGTCATCTAAATATGTTTATTAGAATTAAATATGTTGTTGAAATTCCGATTTTGGAAAAATTGGATGACCGGTAGTGCGTTTTTACTGGATTGTATTTTTCTGTTTTCTAGTATTTTTTTAAAAACGGCTCCAACGATTTCTTTTTTTAAACTAGGAATGTGAAAGACCTACAACTTTTATTTGAAACATTTCTCCGGAGTGGGGTTATATTTTTCTCTAAAGTGCTATCATAGTTGATTATACAATTCTACCATCCAGACAAAATTAATTAGAAATAAATAGATGGCTAAAATACCAAGTTTCAAAAAAAAAAAAATTAGTAAACCGGAAGTGCGGTAGTACCGGAACATTTTTTCAGTTTTCGACGAACTCCAACGATTTCATCAAATATGATATACAAACTATAAAATTTGTCAATTACAATTTTGAAAACTGGAGTGAGAGAAAGTTGTATGAGTGTTTCACACCAGATTTTTTTTTTTTTTTTTTAATTAAGGTAGTTACTAACATGTAATATAGGCTTATCACTTTTATTTGAAATTTTTCAAGAAAAATACATTAGAAAGTTTTGAAAGAATGGCTATATAAGTTTTCCTCTTAACTGCAAATGTAAGTTGGTTCTTTTAACAGAGATTTTGTGAAGGAATTTTAAGAATTAGAATACGGAGCTTTGTTTATCTATTGGATGTAGTAGGATAATATTTTTTTTTTTCTCGGCTCATCGACTTCAGTGGTCATTAGCGCCATTACAATTATTCTAGTTTCACGATCTGAGATGGTACTAATTACCCGATATCCATCACAGCTTCTCAAGGAAGATGTGAGGAGCCCGAGAGAGTTAAAATCAGCATTGATTCTCCAACACAAAAACCATCGAAACCTATCGATGGGTGAGGAAACATCAGCCGTGTATAAGTATAAGTACCATCCATTCTGTACCTCGCTCCTGTAGGGTGGAGTAAAATAGTTCTGACCTTTTCTCCACCCACAATTGTGGATTGCAAATATTCACTTATGAATGAAGTATTTTATACGATACCTTTATTGCAATACGTCAATGTAACCTTTTATTTATAAGAAGGCTATTTTTCACAATAGAAAAAGGTGAAGTTAGGGTATTTCTATAGATTTCTCTCCCCCTTATTAAGGCAAAACTAATATTACCTAAAGTATAAACTCTATATTGGGGGTGAAGTACTTTTATAAATATTCCTTACACCCCCTGATAAAATATTAACCGAGACAGTCACACCAACTTTCTCGCTAATAAATACATTCACTTTCCACTCATGCTTAGCCTAAATACTGTCACATTGACTTTCTTTTCAATAAATACATTCATACCTTCTCATTCATGGGGACAGTACTTGATATTCCTCCCCCTTCAACCAAAATCCCAGACTAACTAATCTAAATCTTATGATAAAAATTAATGTTCTTTAAATACGAAAATAGCCTTCCTATAAACGGCGAACCCTCTTTTATTGTTGCACGTAAGTCATTTGACAAACCTGCTCGTTCTTTATATTCCCGCAGTGCTTGACACCCTTCCAATATATGTGCCACTGATAACCTTTCTCGACATAACCTGCAGATCGGTCTCCTTCCACCTATTAAGAGATGCCCATGGATCTCACGTGTATGCCCAATACGCAATCTTGTTAATATTACTGCCTCTTTCCGTGGAAGATTTTCTACTTTTGCTTTATCTACAAATGGTTGAATTTCTTATAATTTTTCGTTTGTACAACTCCATTGGTCCATTCTTAACATTATTTGCCTTACATAAATTTGTATGTCATTGGGCCGCACATTTATTTATTCATCCGAACTATTAGTAGCGGCTCGTTTAGCCGCTTTATCAGCGCGTTCGTTACCCGCCACCCCAATATGGCTTGGTACCCAAGTAAAAATCACCCGTTGTCCATGTGTTCTTAATTCAATTAGCAGATTATACGCTTTCCTTATCAATGGGTCTTGGGAGAATACATCTCGGAGGGCTGTAAGGGAGCTTGATGAGTCCGTTAAGATCAGTAGGATAATATTTATGTATATTTAGTTTTCGTATTGAGTATTTCATAATTAAGAAGGTGAATTTACTTTTATTTGTTCACTAATTATGTTACTTAGAATAAACAAATAAACTAGAGAGTTTGTAATGAATGACAAATTTACGAAATTGAGATTTTACTGAAACTATTAATTTTGAGAAGTGGGTCTCTGGACTAAAACACCGGAGGTAAAAATAATAATAATAATAAATATTATTATTATTCATTAGACACACATATTATTGAGGTCATTAAAAACAGATTTTTATTTTTTTAAATTTGGTGTTTTGTGTTTAAAATTAAATATACAGTTGACATACCTAAATACCAATCAAAAATTTGATTATTAACGTATTTGAAATTAACGTATTTGAGTGACTTTTTGAGGAAAATGGCTGACAGGGACATATTTCTAAAAAAACAAAAAAAAATGTGAGAAACACTCATACGACTTTCTCTTGCTGCAATTTACCTATTGACTAATTCTCTTCACACATATAATTCATAATTCTTACGAGATATTTAATTGCCTTCAATTTACGTGAATGGGAGAATCTAAATTTTATATAAACTACTTCCCCCAACTTTAAAACTCTCCTTAAATTTAATCAAACCTGCCAGCATTTTTATTAAGAAAATCGCAGAAAACTGTAAAAACTAATTAATAAACTCGTACATCCGGTCAGCCGATTTTCTTCGAACTCGGATTTTGACAACATATTTAACATTAATATTAATGTAGGTACATTAATACATTAATATTATATGGATGATAAAATAGTATAATAAATTAAAAATACCAATTTAGAGAAAAGTATAACCCTCCATCAACTCTCCATAAAAACATCCTTAAATGAATTTTCCCAGAAAATTGTTTGAAATAAAAGTTGGAGCTCTTTATATATATATAGTTAATATACCAAGTTAAAAGAAAATCGTTGGGGCTGATTTTGTTTTAGAAGAAATCTCAAAAAACGGAAAAATCCGATCTGTACAGTGGTATTTTTCAATTTTAACCGATTTTGTTCAAAAACAAATTCCCAGTTCCTTTCACTTAGGGCATAAACGAACCAGTTTAAATGATGTACCAAGTTTGAACTTTATACGATTCTCCATTTTTGAGTTATGCTGACCCATATATATCCACAGATCAATTTCTAAAAACCACATTTTCGGTGACTCAGTGTACCACAAAATATGTACTTCCGGTGAAAATTAGATATCGAAAAATTTGTCACGATTACATTACTTTCTCTTACTAGTAGAGAATCACTTTTTCGGTAACTCAGGGTACCTCAAAACATGTACTTCCGGGGAAAACTAGATATCGAAAAATTTGTCACGATTACAGTACTTTCTCTTACTAATAGATAACGACTTTTTCGGAGACTCAGTGTACTACAAAACATGTACATCCGGTGAAAACTAGATATCGAAAAATTTGTCACGATTGCAGTACTTTCTCTTACTAATAGAGAACGACTTTTTCGGAAACTCAGCAGGGTAACTCAAAACATATACTTCCGGTGAAAATTGGATGTAGAAACATTTGTCACGATTACAGTACTTTTCTTACTAGTAGAGAATCACTTTTTCGGTAACTCAGGGTACCTCAAAACATGTACTTCCGGGGAAAACTAGATATCGAAAAATTTGTCACGATTACAGTACTTTCTCTTACTAATAGAGAACGACTTTTTCGGAGACTCAGTGTACCACAAAACATGTACATCCGGTGAAAACTAGTTATCGAAAAATTTGTCACGATTACAGTACTTTCTCTTACTAATAGAGAACGACTTTTTCGGAAACTCAGCAGGGTAACTCAAAACATATACTTCGGTGAAAATTTCGATCATAGAAAAATTTGTCACGATGTACAGTACTTTCTCTACTACTAGAGACCACTTTTTCAGAGACTCAGGGTAACCTCCAAAACATGACTTACCCGGTGAAAATTTCGATCAAGAAAATTTGTCACGATTACAGTACTTTCTCTTACTAATAGATAACGACTTTTTCGGAGACTCAGTGTACTACAAAACATGTACATCCGGTGAAAACTAGATATCGAAAAATTTGTCACGATTACAGTACTTTCTCTTACTAATAGAGAACCACTTTTTCAGAGACTCAGGATACCTCAATACATGTACTTCCGGTGAAAATTCGATATAGAAAAATTTGTCACGATTACAGTACTTTCTCTTACTAGTAGAGAATCACTTTTTCAGAGACTCAGGGTACCTCAAAACATGTACTTCCGGTGAAAATTCGATATAGAAAAATTTGTCACGATTATAGTGAATAAAAACGTGAATAACACGTGAATAAAACGTGAATAAAAAATTCACTGGCAGCCCAATCAATAACGTACAATAAGTTCAGTTAATACAAGAAGGAACTTATTAACTAAGTAGGTTTGTTCAATTTTTTTTTTTTTTTCAATTTTCTCAGAATCAATTATGATTTTTTTGCACCTAAATAAATTTTAATGGTATTTCATAATTTGTTTGAAAGGTTCCGTTGAGAATTTTTTTTAAAGGAACCTCTGTGGAAAGTAAGTTGATAATTTTTTTTTCCTGTGAAGTGCTATTTCTAATATTCAGAACTTTTTTTTATTTTAAGTAAATAGCGATATGAAGAACTAAAAGTATTTACATATTGGCTGCTTTTAAATTTTTACTCCCTCTATAGATAAGTTGAATATGTATACTCATGAAATAATTTAACAAAAGCTAGAAAAAAAAAAAATTAGATAACTCAAAAAATAATCAACTTAATATCCATTAATCATTTAAATTTCTTATTTATCAATAATAGATGCTTATTATTTAGTTGCAATTTTATACTTCCGGTCCTCTTAAATCTTTTATTTTTCTTAAAAAACATTAAATAATTTAGATTGAAAATGTAAAGAATAAGTAGTACTATATTGAGTTGTATTCCCAGAAATTATGGTAATTTGTGTAATTGAAGAGACATTATGGGGGACCTTGCCTTCCATTTATGTAGCCAATAATAAACACGCTTTTATTTAGAATTTTTTACTTTTTTCATTTGTAAAAAAAAAAAAAAATTAGATTTCAGATGTTTAAATAGGTTACAATATTTAAGATTTTTACTTCCTCTTACGAGGAGTAAGAGGAAGTATTGTAATCTTGTCAAATTTTCGATATCGAGTTTTCATCGGAAATATCCGTTTTTATGTCCCCTGAGTCAAAAAAAGTTGTTTTTACAAAATGGTCTGTGTGTATGTATGTGAACAGCATAGCTCAGAAATGGAAAACCGTAGAAAGTTGAAACTTATATTCCGTTTAGGTATTAGGTATGGGATCTGACAGTACGTTATCTGTCAAAATTCCTCAACCGGAGGTGCCACTTTACTAGTTTTTTTTTTTTTTACTTTTTTGCAATTTTCTCAAAAATGGCTCTAATGATTTTCTTGAAATTTCCTATATAAACTACATATACAAAGATCTACAACTTTTATTTGTAACATTTCTCCGGAAAAATTCATTTTAGGGTACTTTTGGGGGAGAGGTGGGGGTTATGGCTTCCTCTAATGTTCTGTTTCAGGTTATTAGACAATTCTGTTATCTAAATAGTGTTAATTAGAATTAAATACGATGTTGAAAATCCGAGTTTGAAAACAATCGGATGACCGGAAGTGCGTTTACTTTAGCACTTTAATAAATGATTTTTTTCACTTTTTCGCGATTTCCTCAAAAATGGATTCGATGATTTTCTTGAAACTTCATATATAAACTGTTTAGTGCTCTTTTACTGAACAGGTTTTTCAGTTTTCGACGAATTTCATTAAATTTGGTACACTAACTATAAAATTTGTCAATTATAATTTTGAGAACTGGAATAAGAGAAAGTTGTCTGGTGTTTTACACCAGATTTTTGTTTTTGATTATAATATACTGTTCCTAGGACATCCTAAAAAGAAAAAGAAAAAAGGAATCATCCCAATAAGGTTATAAACTTCGATCCCACAGTTCCATCGATGCCTAAAAAGTTAATTTTAAGCTGGTGTGGAATTATATTCATCTCCTCATCGAAGTGGGCAACTCTAATAGGCTACCAGGTCAGCAAGATATGTTTCTATAAAGAAAATCACAGAAAACTGTAAAAACTGATCAGTAAATTCGTACATCCGGTCAGCCGATTTTTTAAAATTAGGAATTTCAACAACATATTTAATTCTAATTAATATTAGAATGGACGAATTGACGAAAAGCTTCAAACACAACCTTTTATGGGTCTAATATTTTCTGTCTGTGTTCCCAAGGTACTGACAAAATCACTTTTTACGTCCTGGATTCGCAGGGAGATTAGAGAAATATCATTCGCCAAAGCTAGCGAAAAGTTCATCTTAGGGGAACATCTTAAAACCTGACGTAACTTTGCTAGACCTTGGGCCGCATGGTCCTAAAAATTATGGTGTGGGCCTGTTGACCGGACCCCTTTAGGTTTAGAAAAAATATGGGTCTATTATATTTGGCCAATACTGGCCATTGTAAGTTTTTTTTTGACTGAAGAAGAGACATCGCTACATGTTCTTCGCTATTGCAATGGGCTGGCAAGAGTGAGAGATTCTTCCGACAATAAATTGGCCACGGTAATAAGCTATACAGAGAGGTCCACAGGCGGCTTTCGGCCGGTTCGTGTATACACCTCTCTTGCGCACTTGTGTTTTAGGCCAGCGATTAACTGGGGGATTTTGTAATAGTTCTATTTGATCGCGGTGATTATGGGCCGTTGGAACCAAACCAGTTCACTTTCTATATTCTATTCTATTTTAGAATAGAATATGTGTTATATTCTATTTTAGATGCGCGCGGCTGCTAAAGGTTTTTATTCATTTTATTTTTGTGGTTCTATTGTTAGAGTTGTGTTTGTTGTTTCTTTTTGGATCTGTGGGTTGTTGTTGGGTACTGCCAGGGCTTTGTTGTTGTTTTGATTGGATGCTTAGTTGTAACAGGTTCCTATGGATAGCGTGTTTACGCGCTGCTTACTTGGGTTGTTGGAGGAGGGAGGGAGTGCAGGAATTTTTTCTTTCGCTCTTTTCCTCCTTCCCTTTCTGAGAAAGGGAAGTCGATGGCTTCTCTGGGTGGGTGTGAGCGCAAGCTCAGGGACCACCCGAATGGTGTGGGGGAAAAAAATTCTATTTTAAATTTTATGTTTAGATTTTGTTTTAATAAATTGCTAGCAATTACAAGAATTTCTAGTTTTCATTTCTAATATTTAATCTAATTTGTTTTTCGTCTAACATCTACTTTACTTGCAAGCAATACTGACTTCATTTCTAAGCGGACGTACCTTTGAGGTAAGAGTAAATTCTACCCTCAGTACTCGCCGAAACATTAATGCCGGGATCCCTCAGGGATCGGTTCTTAGCCCCATCCTATTTACAATTTACACACACGACATACCTACATTCAATACCTCTGTTCTGGCTACTTACGCAGACGACACTCTCCTCCTTTCAAGACATCGCAACCTTATTGACTCCATAGATCACTTACAAACTTCACTAGACCAGATAACGGACTGGTTCCACAAATGGAAGCTAGACATCAACGTACAAAAGACACAGGCAAACATTTTCACTCTTAGACGAATACAACCAGCAAAAACACTGAAAATTAAAAACAATGGTATACAGTAGGAGGAAGCAGACGAAACACTTAAATATCTTGGTCTACAGCTCGATACAAGACTTGCTTGGACTCCGCACATAACATTAAAATTAGGACAAGTCTATCAAACCCTTAGACAGCTTTATCCATTGATTAACGCCACTTAAACCGCAATGCTCCAGATTACTCTATACCTCTATACTCAGACCTATGCCGACTTACGCCTGTTCCGTATGGATAGGGGCTTCGAAGATTGCAATGTACAGATTACAAACCTTCCAAAATAAAGTCCTACGCATCGCCTTGGAAGGAAGCACCGTGGTTTATACGTAACGAGCAAATCCACAGAGAACTCAACATGCCAACAATTAAAGACTTCATAGACAAGACAGCAAACAGATTTTTAGAAAACCTACTAACTGCCGAATGTGGAACAGATTACAATCTCAGACAGATTGTGCCCGACACCGACTGAAACCGAAACTAGCACAAGATATCCTGCATCAAACAACAAATTCCTGACTTATAAATAATATTTATCAACAATGTGCCACTTTTGTTATGATTTATGAATTTATGTTTGTAAGCTGCCGTGAAAATAAAAGTATTTTTTCTTAAAAAAAAAATATATATATTCATATTTATATTATATGTTATATATTTATATTGATCAGTATTATATTTAGAATATAGATCTGACATTACGTATTCTGCCAGTCTTTTTTTTTTTAAGACAAAATGTTGAATTTAATTTTTAACGACAAAATTGACATGCAGTCGTAATGTGAATAAGAGTTTTAAAGTCAGTCTCTCAATAAGCCATATAATCTGGGCAATATATTCATAAACCCAACATTTTAAAACAAATATTTGTGCAATTTTTCAATTCCCCCTGAAATGCTGCATCCTTAAATTCTATCATTCCAACAGGAAATTATTCATTTTGAAGTTAATACATAATGTGAGAATCTTGCTAATATTTTATAGCAGATTAAGCAATGTTATATTTCATTTAATCGTCTGAGAAAAATAATTACATAAATATTCCACAACTATGCATAGTTTGGATAAATTCGTCACATGTCATTCTGCTATAATATTTTCCATCATATCTTTTCTTTTTATCTATAATTATCTCCGGTTAGTGAAAAACATCAGTTTTTATATTAGTTCAACATATGAACTTCCTATGAACAAAGAAGGTAATGAAGCTCAATAACTATTGGTTGGCCTTCTGTGTTTGATTTCACAGCCTTCACAAAACAAGGCATAATCTCAATTCTAGTTCTTTCTTTTCCTGTTAAATAATACTGATCCTATTCAATAATGAAATTATTAGGTAATAACTTAGAACTGAGCCGTTAAAAAAAACAATGTATTTAAGTTCATTAAACATAAACAAAAGAAAAATAAATAAATAAAAAAAATTAATGATTTTGTGTTTAATTTTTTTTTTAATATTATTTATTTTTATCCACCATAAATTCCTTAACAAAGGAAACATATTAAATCAAGAAGAAACCTTGAAATTTGTATTTCTTAAAACAATCTGAGATCTTTCTTTGAAAAAGTAATAAACAATCTACTTTTTGAAAGATTTTTACCCACACTTTAACCAATAATTTCGTTAAGTATGTAACTTCATAGGCCATATGACACAAGAATTCATAAGTTTATTTATGCTATGCCAATATAAGGCAAATCGTCAATTTTGTGACAGGTGAGGGCATCATTTACAGCATCATTAGCTGCATCATATCATTACAGTACCGACTTCCTCATCAGATTCCTGTAGATAATTTGACATAATGATTAGTGAACAAGTGGATGTCAATTTAATACTTATTTTTTGCATGTCGAAATCTCAACTGGACAAATCGGTAGTAATGTTGTATTTCAGACAAGGCTCTCGCCCCACAATTACCTCCTAGGCCCAAGCAGTTAAGACATTCAGTCAGCTTCTAATGAATTTATTCTACACTTAATTGACAAGATTTAGATTAAGTGTGATGATCACGAAAGGTTAGATAAGCTGCTAATTTTGCTATTTAACCCCTATAAATGTTGCGCCGTTGACATCTTAGTGGCTATGAATCCACTCCTGCGTAACTTTCCTTTCGTCATATAACAGAAGAGTAACACACGGACTTAATCTGGTTCCCAAACAAAATGCAACAATTGTATTTATCCAATCCAGCATCCTTCCGTGGCAAAATCTGAGGCAAAAAGATCTGTGGCAAAAGACCTTTCTTCTAACAGACGGCTATGAAATTTAGTTATGCGTAGTCAGTGGGAATGCTAATCTTCAACTTCTCCAAGCTGTAATCTCTGCAACCCAAAAGGACTTCAAAGAATACAGGAGAGCTTCTATGGTAGTTTTTCTTACTTTATGTCATCACATAGAAATGCTTTCTGGCAAAGGCCAAGAAGGAGCTGGAAAACAAAACACGCTCCCGCACACGGCTTTTTACTCTTCATCGTATACTAATCTTATTTCAGGACATCCCAAGAGAGCCTTTGGCAGATATCTGATGATGGGTGTATTTTGTAAAATTTCTCTTCATTGATGCTTATACGTAACTTCGTCTTGGAAACAATCGATGTCGGATGAAAAATCTCTTAGATGCAACAAAGAAATGTGGTAATAAAAAAATAATGACAAATTGACCACACTATTTCCGCGGAAAGTCTCGGCAGAGCAAGACTTAGGCTATTCTGCCAAGAATTTTATATATAAAATTCATGATCTTTAAAGAAAAACTAAAAATATAAATTTTGAAACAGCGCAAATGAGCTTGTTAATTGTATTAATAAAAGTAACAAATGGATCAAAATTCAAATGCCTATAAATATGGCAACTTCTAGTTAGTACTCACACTATGAGCAAACCGAACACCCGTTCATTTATGAGGAAAACCTTGACATTTTTTAATGGCTAAAACAATCACTAGATATGAAAAGATAACTGGAAAAACCGTATCTCATTTAAATGAACAAAAAAAAAAAAGATGGCCAAACAATAACACTTTGTGTCATGTATTAAATGAGGAGAACAATAATAATAGTACAAACAAAATCGTGACTATTAACCATGAGTTCTATTTCTAAAAATTCTGGACGTTTCGGCTTAATAAAACCATCTTTAGTATAGATTGTTACTAATTTGTTCATAGTATAAAATAAATAACAACTCGAATTAACAAGCTCTGTTTTAAAAATTTAAATAAAAATATGAACAAAATTACTCTAAAGGCTTAATAATAATAATAATAGTAATAGTCCTCACGCGTTGGTCTAGTGGCTACCGCATTCGCCTTTCGTGCTTTGAAATCAGGGTTCAATTCCCCTGAAGGCAAAGTCGGTGGTGACCCAGCATCGTGATGATAAAAATTGGAAAGTTACAATTAGTAGCGCCCTATGTAGCGAAGGCCGGAACTAAACGATGTGGGAACTGCGGCGTGCTTACCACAAGCCCCCCTTATTCAAATCGCCGTCTGGTAAAGCCTTGGCCGTTCATGGGCTGTTACGCCACAGGCTTTATTTTTTTTATATATAATAATGATAACAATAAAAACGAAGGAACGGAATTAAGAGATTACTTTAGCGGTAGCGCACTGGACATATATCGTCCTTAGATTTTCTCGCCCTAGCAGCATCTACAGCTCATTGTCCGTTGGTCAGCAGTGTTATCTGTAACGAGAGAACACTGTCCTTAGGCCGGCAGTGCACTGACAAGGCTCCGTGCGCAAATAATCATAGATGTTGACTCACCTTAAATAAAAAATAAATAAATAAAGCTACATACCTGATTCAAGTTTTAATAGGCTTTTTTTTTTTAATTATTATTACATATTGGCATTCTAATTAAGTACAAGTCGCACATATTTAATGGAATATGTTCAATGGAAAGAAATAAGACGAAAATGTATTGTTTAAGAACTTTAACGCAATCAATGTAAATTTTAACGATGAACAGAAAGAAATTTAAATAAATCATAAACGATTATGTTGTCAATTATAAAAACATTTTCTAAAAAATTTGTACGTAAGCTGGACCATAATCAGTGGAAAACAAAAATAAAATAAATTTTAATGCAATCTAATTGAGATCTATGTATTTGTTTTAGTAATTCGTTTTAAAGTTTGTCCGATTGAAAGTAAAATCTGTCTTTAAAATTGTTTGAAGCAAAAATAAGAAGAAGTTTAAAGAGTGCCCAAACTAAAATGAAATGCATTTTAAAATAAGAAATTCTTCATTGGCAACGAATCAATTAAAATATATTGATAAATACTGGAATTAATTGATCCTTGATTATTCAATTCGAGGAATAAATTCCTGTGATAAAGTGCTTAGTAAAGTAACGCCCTATTTTTTTAAATTTTTTTTCATGCGGCCTTAACGTCCAAACACTGAATTAGGTGACGCGCACAGGAACGCAAAGCACCTACTTTACTATTAACCTTTTTTTAATCGAATATAAAATTAAGCCATTGTACACGGGACTCGAACTGGGGACCTCCATCTGGGAGATCTCATTGTATCTGACAAGTCCTAGCTCATAACCACTACACCATCGAAACAATCCATTGTTTGAATTATAATTCGAATTGAGGAAAATAAAAACTAGAGAACTGGAAAATAGTTGATTTTGACCCGTTCCAAGGAAAAATGGAGGTAAGAAGGAAAAATGCAAGCAAAAAATATATAATAACACAGATTAATAATTTAATTTTAACATTCCTCAATTCTTATTAACATATAGCAATAAAAAAAAAATGGATAAAAAATTTTCAATAATTGCTATAATAGGAGATGGGGACCCGCAGTGACATCAAACGGGCATTTGGGTGGGCAATCATTCCAATAAAAACTACCGTCTACAAACACCTTGACCCATCAAACACAATTGAGTCAAAGGTTAAAATTTTAAGTTCTATACAGACAAAATGAATATGAATAATTGCACTAATATCTCCTGTTTTGAGTTATTAGAACGACTCGTAGCAATAATTATACATACAATGTGTAAAGACTTTAAATATCAATCAGCAATAAATCATGATTATTTATTTGCAAGAAAATAAGTGCCATTGTTTCAAACCTGAATTCAGGTGTGCATGCAAGAACGCAAGCGAGTGTGGCAACTGAACGAAAAATTTGGTTTCTCGTTAATTATTTTCTACATCAGCTAAATCTGTTTTAAAAAAGATATAAAAAGTGGTGAAACTGTTCAGTAACTTCTAGGAGAATGTTGTGCATTGAAATGTTTAATTTAAGAATTCTACTGTGATAATATTATTGTATTTTAGCTATTTCATCTTAATCTTAAAATTTATTTAATAGAAACATGGTTAACACTGATCTTTTAGGTTTCCACGGCCATTTTCATGAAAAACACTTGAGTTTCATGCATTGACGGGTTTTGACCGCTTCAGCGTATTGCTACAAACCGAAGTTTCGCTCGTATTGCAATGAGCCTCTTCAGAGTCGTTATACCTTGAGAGCTAATGGAGCAATCCAATGAATGGCTTCATTAGCTTTCAAGGTATATATGTAACACTATGATATTTTGGTGGGTGAAGCTGCTCGCGTCCGAGATCGTTCTCACTTACACCCTGGATATCCAAGTAAACAAACATCAATTGCCAGCGCAGCTTTTTCATTACTGGGTCGCGCTACGTGGAATGGCTGAATGAATAGCCAAAGTTATGACGTAGGAAAAAAAGAAAACTAATATTATTTAGGATATAATAATCCTAGGTAAGACTGGAGACCAGCGCTGTACCGCACTACATCCCTGCAAAGCTACTACTGCATATCTAACCACTCTGCTATTGCGGCGCCTTTACATTTATATTTTTGTAAAAGTACTCCAAATTTATAGAGAATCAATCGGTCGTGAAAAACAATCCAGTTAATTCCGGTTGAATCATTTATATCGGAAAATGTTATCTTCAGAGATCTCCAGGACCTGATACAGAAATGGTACATATAGTCAAACTCTTTCAGAAGGTCTTCGCCTCTCATAAAGAAACAAAAAATAAATAAAAATAAGGTAATAACATTTTTATCATAATTTAATTGAGCAATTTAAAAAAAGATAGATAATTTTATTGCCTTCAAATCAATTGTACATATAAATGCATACAAGGAATAGATTTGTCAGAAAATTGAGCAGATGTTATTTATTATATTAATAATTATGATTGTACGTTTCTAGGGTAATGGGTGACAAAGTTGAATTTAGAGGGCTCTCTAAAATTTGTGATTTTGGTAGGTTTTAGGAAAATTGCAACCAATAATTTTAGTAAGATTGTGCTTTTAGGGAGTTAAAGTGTGGATTAGAAAAGAAAATTTTGGATTATCGGGGAAAATCAAAACAATAACAAAAACAAAACAACAAAACACAACATAGCAGGATTGATGATTCTAGAGGTCAGGACGGGAATGTGGGCAATATCCATCGAATCACATTCGGTAAATGGATGTGTACAGAAGGCAAAAACTATTCAACTGATATAGTTGATATCAGAGCTGTAGGAAAAAACCGATTAAAAATTATAACAGAAACACCTGAAGTGGCTAATTAACCTAATTAACCACAAAGGCTTGGAAAAACGAATTTTGAGGGCTTATGTTACAGAATATTGAATTTATTCGAAGGGGATCCTTTTCAGTAGAGGAAATTCTGCACCACATTCAAAGTGCAATTTCGGTGATAAAGGTAGAAAGAATATATAAAAGATTCGAAAATAGGCCTCTTGGAACTTGTTTCTTGACCTTTGAATAGTCAGAAACTTCCGAGGCATGTCACTTTGTATGGGACGGGGTTCAGAGTGGAGCCCTATGTTCCTCACAGGAGACCATGCTATAGAATGTTATATATATTTTATACATTAATAATGGAATCCAAAAATTTATTTCGAAATTTTGACAGATTTAATTTCCTTCTTCTTAAAAATAAATAAATAAATAAATAAATAAATGTAAAATGAAAGAAAGAAAACAACCATTAAAAATGAAATAAAACAAAATAATTAATCAAAGTAAAAAAAAAAAATATATTTTAAATATAATTATCTAAACAAGATTCAAAACAGTAAACTGGGCACAAACATCAATCCACCTAGCACTAACATGTCCTCCCTGACCCCTTACCTGGGAATCTTCTCAGACGTTTAAAAGCGGCCCGCTGGCCAAGATATCTCCTGACCAAGCAAGAGGAGTGACTGCGTCAAGGATGAGTGGCATTGGCCACTTTCCTCATGCCACTCAAGACAATGTAGCCGCAGACTACCAATTTATTATACAGCATAAGCGCTTGCAGATGTAGATGTATCATATATAATTAAAAATCATTTTAATTACTATCAATTGGCACTTTTTTGTTCACTTCAAAAAAAAAAAAAAAAAAAGAACATCAAAAAATTAAAGTTAAAAATTGTATCTTATTTACATTCACTATTATCACGAAAAGCGCCGCTTTTCTGGGCGCTTATAAGACCGTCTCAGGACATGACTAAAAATAGTTTTTACCTCAAATTTTTATAAATTGTCCATTCAATTTGAAGTAGGTATTAATGAAAGATACTACAAAAAAAAAAAAAAAATTCTCTATCATCACTACGTGAGAATTGGAGAGTAGTATTTTAAAGCCAGAATAATAATTAATGACTAAATATCCGCAGAATAAAAAATATTTCTGCAATGACCTACACATTCTTATTTAAATTTAATTAAATAAATAAAAAAAATCAGGTCATGTAGGTCATACCAGCAAACCTGAGTTCACCTTCACGACAGGATGGAGTAATTAAGGTTGCGATTTGACAAAAAAAAATTAATGATATTAAAACTAATTATGCATATAACATGAGAGGAAATAAATATACGTGAGATAAGTAGAATAAATAAATGTTTATGATAACTTGATTATTTTATAATAAGGCCTAACTAAGTATGGGTATACAAAATTATATATTATGATATGATGTTTACTATTCCATAAAAGGCTTCATTTACATATAACTTCCTAGAGCACATATTTTAGGTAAATCACAAATACGTGTATTATTTATAACATGGTCACATATTACTTCTATGAATAATGATATAGAATTTTAAGCATACTTCCTGCATATATTTTAAAAGCCTTTCACAAATCTAGTTCAGCAAATTGATGATTGATTTGACAATATCCAGAATTAAAGACATAAGTGTATTTGAGATCCAAAAAATTTAAAAAAAAAAAACTAAAAATTATCCATATTTCACAAAAATATTGACATTTAAAGGGGGAAGTGCCATTTTATTTATAAGATAAGAGAACTTAAGCATTAATATGTTATTTTAACTTTGTAATTTTCATGTATTTCTACCATCACGAGGTAAATAACGGTACTTTTAATTGATTTTTTTTTTTTTTTTAATTTTATTTAATGGAGTATGGCGAACCTAGTAACACTCATATACTGGCTTCAACAACTTGTTGCCTACAATTCCCGTTTTACTTACTTATTCTAGTCCTCTTATCTACCCGAAGGTGTAGAGGGTGGTTTGCAATTTCCGCCACTCTTCTCTGTTTTTCGACAAAGCCTTAGCCTTAGCCTTAGTCCAGCTGGTTCCTTTGGCACCTAATATATTTTTTATATTATCCTCCCACATGGTTCTTCTTCTTCCTCTCGGTCTTTTTCCCGTGGGTCTTGCCTCGAGTGCTCTCCTCGTTATCCTGTTTTCCAGCATTCGGTTTACGTGTCCGAACCATCTTAATTGGCCTCTGTTCACGATTTGTGTAAGGGGTTCGATTTTAAGATTGTTTCGTATCGCAAAATTCCGAATTCTGTCTCTCCTGGTTTTACCCTCGACTTTCCTAAGATACCGCATTTCAGTTGCCTGAATGCGGCTCTTTTCGCTTTCTTTGAGGGCCCAAGATTCGCTTCCATAAGTGAGGATAGGAACATATATTGACTTATAAACCGCCAATTTGGTCTCTTTAGAGACTTCGTTTTTTCCTAAAAAGCTTCTATTTAGGCGTAATAAATGTTACCAACGGTATTTAACCTTTGGTTTAATTCCTCTCTTAGCTTGCCCGCGGCATACATCTAATGTATGCTCCTCAGAATTCTGTACTAAGATGGGTGTCAGACAAGGCGACATTTTGAGCCCACTGCTGTTCATATTGCTAATGGATGATGTAATGAAATGCTGCAAGGACCATACCAGTACTACGCACTTTGGGTACTGGAAGCTTCAGCCAGTATGCTTCTCACACTTCGCGTTTACCGATGATTTAGTTCTCATCGCGGACAGGTAGAGATAAAAGAATTCCCGTTTTATGAATCCTAAAGTTTTGTGGAGGAAAAGGTGTTTTGTAAATCAATTTTCTTCTGACAAAAAGTAAAATTAACAAACACATGTATACACAAGAAAAAACACACACACACATAATATAGATAGTCAATCAAAAGAAATAAATTTTTTTTAAAAACAGGAAAAACACGATTTGTACCAAAAATTAGGGAACAAAATATCCCCAATTATCCCTCTTAGTTCCCGGGTTCGAGTTCAGTGCTATCTATCCTTAGATTTTCTCTTCCTAGGAGTCTCTACATAATGTTGTGAGAAAGGAATGGAAATGGACGGAACTATTGCCGCAAACCAACCAACTTCCCCCTACCAGACAAACACACGGGGATTCCATTATCATCTCAGCTCGAGAGTACGGAGCAACACTACGCCGGGCTGGCTCACAGTCCCGGTATAGAGTCCCCTACTTATTAAAGGCCTAGAATGGTCACTGGCCCGGTCACATCCAAGCGTGAACCTGTACATCACCTTACTGTTTTACCACACCGTTATGGGCACACCTTGCCATTCAAAATGCAAATGGTAGGAATCTCTACAGCTCAATGCCCGGTAATGGGCATTGTTGATTGCAACGAGTGAGCACCGTCCGGAGGCCGGCAGTACCCTGTGAAAAGTCACCGGGCACCAATGACCATAGATGTTGACACGCTTTAAATTAAAAAAAAAAAAAAAATTAAGCCTTGGTTTACAAGATATTATTTCAAAGTAATAAATTTAAGATTTTATTTTCAATGGGAAAATTAATTGAAATTAATGTAAATTGAAAACAAAACCAATTTTCATGAGAAAGATTTTTCAAATTAAATTAAAATTAAAACTACACCAAATTGTTAAATGACAATTTTTAATAGTATTGTAATGTATATAAGAAAGAAATTAACATTTATTGTGACATTAGGAAATTGAAAATGTATTTAGTTAGTGTGCCTAATAAACTGTAAAAAAAATTATTCAAACCAGACCACCAATCAAATTTGTATATTGTGTGTTCCCCCCCCAATTATGGATTAGTATCGAAATTGTCAGTTGGGGTAGTCCGCTGTTAAAGCGACAAGGACGGCAAGAAAACAAGATCCCCTCTTGCAGGTAGGTGTATGGCTAGCCGAACCACACACTTGGTTAAGTAAAAGAACTTGGGACTCCCCTCTCTTTGAACAGATCTCCTTGTTTGTCCAAGGAGTTCGGACAGTTTAAACAAGTTACTAGTTTAGCTTTAGCAATAACTATATATATATTATAGTTATATACGTAGATATATATATATATTACGTACAAACACGCGAGTAAATATATATAAATCTGGTTTATTTATTTTATCAGACCTTCAACATCATCACTGTCTACTAAATATCAAAGTAAGTAATAATTATTTAATATATATATATTCAACTTTATGGTATTCAGTGAAAGTGTACAAGCGAATAGAGATTTGTTTACTGGGTCACTGGGCCGGCCTAACTAGTTAACTTTATTGTTTATAAACATAATGTTTTAGCAGAATAAAATCATTTTACCAAAAAAAAATCATAAAATTATATAAAACAAGAAATATAATTATAATAATATTGTCATTAAAAAAAATAATAATAATAATTTCTAGGTTTTTCCATGATTTAGAAATGAGAAGTAACGCAAATGAATTATTTATTAACTTTTCCTTGTTCCTTGACCAAACAGTTTATTGAGGGGGGATTATAGACGGCTAAAATGGTGCATTTGTTAAACTCCCACTTAGTGTAATGTCAAAAATGTAAATAAACATCACAATTAAATTGAAAAACCATTTATCACCGGTTCATAGAAATATCAATCGAAATTATTATTTTATCTTTCAACTAATGTTTTAAATTTGTTTTAGAAATTTAAAAAAAAAAAAATTATATGAATTTTAGTATAATTAAAACAAAAAAATTTACAATTTAAAAACTTTTCTGTATTAGCGAAATGGCCGGTCCGCTTTTTTTTTTTTTTTTTCAAGTTCTCAATAATCTCATTGGTTACTGGAATTTTCCATTGCAATAAACAGGTCTCTCTCACAGCAGCTGTCCACTTTATCTTAGGAGAGATCATCTTGTTAAAAATGTATAATCATTTTCAGTTGATTTGAAAGTAATAACCAAAAAAAAAAAAAAAAACCTAATAAATTTAGGATATATAATTTTATTGAAATAAATATATAATGGGAAAAAAGTTTATCTACTATACTAATGCATACATTTTGTCATTAAAATTATTTTACATTAAAGGAAATTAAATTTTTTAATTACTAAATATATTTTTTTTAATTAATAATTTAGTTTTTTTTGATTAGGTATTTTGGTGGTGAATTTCTAATATTGTAGAATGGTTATAAAAAAAATAAAATTATTAAAAAAAAAAAACCTATTTCTTTATTGAAAGATTTATTGCAACTTTTTTAGGGGTTGTTACTGTATTTTACACAGAAAGTAATTCAATCTGTATAGTGTATACAATGTTTAATTCTCAGTGAGTGTGTGTGTGTGTGTGTGGGTGATGGTGAATTATAATTAAACTGTATGTTCCCTATACCCAAGTAAATGTAAATAATAACTATCTTTATTGAATCTATGTGTATGTACTCGTATTGTATATTCGCGTGTTGTTAGAGGCCGGAACACCCGGCATAGGGACAGGAAGTTACCTGATATAACTGGCTAGCTCACTTCCCTGTTAAAGAGGAAATTTCTAATATTACATTCAAGATGTTTCTATAAATAAATCATCAGTCATCTTTTCCGTAATAGACTGCTTCTTTTTGTGGTCATCGACCGGTTTCGTGCGTTTGTCAGACAGTGACTTGCACAGAGCAAATTCAGTTTACACACGCTCCGCAGTGTGTAACACATGTAAAAACACAGAGAGAGAGTGTATGTGAAAACTGAATTTGCACTATGCAAGTCTGTGTTATCACACAAATGCATCGTGAAGATGGGCGAACGCCCATATAAACCAGTCGATGACCACAAAAAGAAGCAGGCTATCACGGAAAATGTCTCTGATGCTTTCTAGCTCTGCGGAACCAATCATAACAACAACTGTATCTATAAACTTAATAAAAAAGAAACCATTCGATATCTGTATTATCCATTCAGCATTTAATCAAAATTTTTTATTCATATATTTTATTAGCCAGGTTTACCTCATGTTCGCAAATAGTGGCAATTTTTTATCACTAATCAAAACAAAAAAAACTAATCCATTCTCTGCAATAATGTATTAAACCACTAAAAATGTTATTCCTCTAAAATGAAACTTTTAATCACTAGAGATAGAAAGTATATGCAGCGAATAAACTATTTTTTTTTTTTTTAATCTAAGGCGCGTCAACATCTATGGTCATTGGCGCCCGGAGCCTTTTTAGTGCACTGCCGGCCTCCGGACAGTATTCTCTTGTTACAGACAACACTGTCCATCACTACAGTGAGCTGTAGAGGCTCCTAGGAAGAAAAAATCTAAAATCTAAGGGTAGCACAGCTGGACTCGAAACCGGGTCCTCCGCGTGGGAGTCCGGTACGCTAACCACTTAGCTATTCCCTTCCCTAGGAATAAACTAATATTTTTATTAGTGATGAAAGCGATTTTTTATTTTTTTATTTAGCTACAGACGTGGACATATCAGCCCTGAGGCTATTTGGCAAAACACTCACTAGTGATATCCAAAATATTTAATAACAACCAACACTTTTAACTTATCCTAGACAATATTATATTGTTACTATAACAGTAACCAACTTATCAAGATAAATGTATTACATATAATACAGTCTATATAAATATATGTACATATCCTTGGATATGTTTAATTGCTAGGAAATTACATTTTTAGGAATTTCTTTATTTATTTGCAATGTTTATATAATATCTTCAATCTGCTGCTCCAAAAGAATTCAAATCATACATTGACTATTAAATGATATAATGGGACTTTCTTTTAATATGTTTGTCATTTGGTAAATGTTACCATTCTCTCAACCAAAGAATTAACGTACGAACTGCGTTTAAGTTTTCCCATTAAATTTATTGACATTAAATTACTTTAATTGCGTTTAATAACTTGAAAGTAGGTTATAATATTAATTTTATATAAAAAAAAAGAAGAAGATTCCCCGTTTCTCAGCTTCAGCGGAAATAACGGTACGAGCATGTCCGGCTAAAATATCATCAATGTTCCACACTGACACTAACTTGCCTTCATCCACCTACCCCAGCCTACCATCACACACCTCCACGTGTTCACGCCAATTATCTAAAGTACAATTATTATTACAAATTAAATCCCTCGCATCCAACATATATTGTAAGAAATAAAAGAGTAACGCATAACTTTTCTTGACTCGATTGGATTAACTGCAAGGCCGAGACTTGTCTGATGCTAATCAGTCTATGTGTAAGTGAAAGTTTCATAAGTGGACGTTAACAAACTTGATGACCAGGCTCTGACGATAGTGAAAAAAAAAAATCCATAACCGGTCAGAATTAAAGAAAAGAAAGAAGCACGCAATACACAGACAAAATTATTCATATTAATAATGATATATTGCAACAGAGTTTATAATTAAGTAATTAATTATGATCATCATTTCACACACACACACAGATATGGTGGGGAACACTCAACCTTCCTGCAATTTATAAAGTTATAATTGACAGATTTTCTTCAAATTTAATTTCTACTAAATTGCCTTCAATGTTATGATTTGTCGAAGGAGGAACGGAGGAGTGTAACTTTCCAGCCCTCAAAACCCTTCCAAAAACAATTTGAAAAAAAAAAATTGTCACCAAAAGTAATGAATAGTGTATGAATAGTGAAAACTGTTGGTGTCTGAATGGAGAAAATCGAAGAAAAAAAAAAGTTCATTAAAGTCGCATTTCTGATCAATAAATTTCCTTCAAATTACACACAGTGGCCTAGATGTTAGTATGTAGGCCACTAACATCGTTTGACCCGTATTCGAAAAAATCGCAAAAACTGAGCAAATAAAAAAAAGTCAGTAAAATGGTACTTCCAGTTTACCAAAACCTATTTTTCGAGTAGACCCCCTGATTAGATTGAACATTTAAACGAAATAACCAGTTTGATATATACTGAGCAATAAACCATTTTCTAAAAACCTCTTTTCGGGACACGCAGAACCTCAAAATTTTCGGTGAAATTTCAATTTGGAAACTTGGACACAATTGCAATATTTCCTGTTACCAGTAAGTGAAAGTAAAAAGTTTTAGTTTTCCTATTGCACTGTAGATTAGATTCTATGGGAGGGTTTGGCTCTCCAGCCTACGCCACCACCGCTTTTGTGGCACCCCATGAGTTGGAGTCCTCTCTCCGGTCTTGTCCCTTATGTGCTGGTTAAAAGCACCACTTGAGTCCTGTCTGCTTTATTAGACTTAATAGTCCTGAGAGACGTTCTTGGCTAAAGATTGCAGCCATCAGCTTCTCCTCTCCCCAAAGTGGCGAAACCTCGGCCATACGAACCCTTCGCATGACACAAAACGCGCAGTGCTGTTTCCTTCTTCTTCCTGAAAAAAATCTACATAGGCTATCCATTGGTGAGGTCTTTGCGATGCATGTACTTATTAAGTCTAAAATAGCCGGTGAGGAGGCCAACTGCTATCCTTAAGGCCACCCGGCTTAGTTGGAATGATTCCGCATCTAGCCTGGGCGAGTAGCTATGAATAAACATTTTCGCCTGCCTTTGGCCTGGGGTTCTAGCCAACCATTCTCTTGTTCGATCATGTATCCATGTTCTGTTGGATGCACTCCTGAGTCATCTTGTGATGCCGTAGAACGGTTCAGGTTCGATGAGAGTCCTAATGGAACCATCCCGGGCTAGGCAATCGCCTCATTGCCTGTGACCCGAGTGCCTGGGTACCGAAACCAGGAAAACCTTATTATGTCTGCTAATTTTCCTGAATACACCTAGCCTAAATTTTTCCACACCAGCCTTGAGCTGATCTCCCATGAGTTAATTGCTCGCAGGGCTGCCTGGCTATCCGAATAAATGACGACTCTGGAGTTATAATACACTCTACGTCTTCTTATTTCCCTCCGCCTGCGTACACACCGGCTCCCACTCCTTCCTCCATTCTAGACCCATATGTGTACCACATGGATTGCCTAAAATTGGCGGCCTGTTCTTCCATGCTCCTCTGTATAATACTAAGGCTTTGAAGGGTTTTTGAAAGTCGTATCTAGGAGTCGGAGGGCAGGCCTAAGCTTGTGTCTGCCTCCAACACCTTGCATACTTTCTGCTGCTTCCCCCTATGCCTGGGATAAATGGGAGCCTGTCCCTTTTACAGTCGACCTATGAGACTGCCCTAGTAACGCCTTGGACGTGCACGTGGATTGGTGGAAGACATAGTATGTATAACTGTACTTAAAATGTTTATATTTAAATTTTAAAATGTTAGCATCGCAATATAGTTGCGCAATCCTAAATTTTTTATTCCTGTACAATAAATTGTTGTTTGTATATTCCCTCACAAAAAACAATATATAATCAAAATTATATTGTCATTAAAAATAATTGAAGATCTCACCTTAATAAATATTGTCCAGGAATTTATTAATTATGTATTAGTAAACTTCCTTGTATCTATTATAAAGAGGGTTCCAATAATAATAATACTTAAAAGACACGCAAATTCTTAATTTTTTAAATGAATCGTTAATAAAGAGGAGACGATATTGTTAGTTCGTTCTATATTTTTTAAGTCTATTATATAATCAGAATTATTGAATGTTGGCTGCAAATTTGGAAAGAAAAGGTTTTAAATGTTACTTAAGATTAAAGAGGCCGGACTTCCGGTTTTATTAATTAAATTTTTATAGTTAATTCAAAACATTATTATATTCAGATTCAGTAAATTCCATGCTTTTTCCAAAATCTTAAGTTACAATCCCAAAACTTTCTCTTATTATTATAAAAGATGCTTCATTTGGACTGGATTTTTTTACTTAAATCAATAAACAAGTGAGAATTATATTTACTTATTTATTTTATAGATAGCTTTTTTTTGTTTACACAAAATTTGAATATCAATGAAGAGAAAAAAGTGTTAAAAGTGAAAGAAACAAAACCTATGTTAAAATATTTACAATAATATTTTAAACATACTTGATCTTAGAAAGTGTAATTTCTTTTAACACTAGTAATATCACTTTTATATAAGTGGTTTAAAATATTACATAGCTTGCTTTTAATAAATCATCAAATTTAACAGTACAGGTAAAAGAATATGATTTGATCAAAGTTAAAAACACACTCCAAAAATTTTATTAATTATGGTACAGAAAGAAATGTTTAGCAAAAAAACAAAAAAAAATTATCATCGATAATTGGAGTAATTAAAATATTGGAACATTAGAAAACTGTTGTACATATTGAAAAATTGGCGAACATATGTTGAACATGTGGCTTAGAATTCAGCCTGATAACATTGTTTGATTGGATACCTTTCAGCCTAAATTGACTCCAATTTATTAATCTATTGCATGGGAATAAAAAAGGAATAATCGAAGTGGAGTCTTAAATGTAAAGACCTTTGATCATTACAAGAGAATGATGCAAAGCATAGGCCCTTGCGTGTTGCAAGTCAAGTGGTGGGAGGATTGTGAACCAGCAGCCAGACATATAGATTGAACAATTACTGAGGTGCTTGTAGTATACAATTTCTCTTAAGATCTATGATTTCTTTGTCACTCGAAAACGGTGTGTGGGGGAGTGGCTTCAGGCAGAAAGTTTTAAGAAGATAATTATAAAATAAAATGAAGAAATATAATTAAGAAATAAAATGAAGACATAAAACTATAACGAGGAGGTTTGTATACTTTGGAAGTCTGAGAGCAATTTAATACATTTGCTTATAGAGAGGGGGGTTGAGGAAAGGAGGGAGGGGAGAGAGGAGACCTCAGTGAGGAAATGAAGACCTGCAAAGTTATTGGAACTTCATTAGAAGAAATGGACACACTTATTTTAGATTATTTCTGGAAACTTCATTAGCAGGGTGTAAATATAATATATCTTCCGGTATTTTATCCGTCGTAGCATGCATATTGGTTTTCTTCCTGACCGGTTTCGGATATTCAACCATCGTCAGAGCAAATTCACCAAGTTCGTGTAGAGAGTTCACTTCAGAAGTGTGAGTCTACAGAAACATTTCGTTGAAGTGAACCCTCTACACGAACTTGGTGAATTTGCTCTGACGATGGATGAATATCCGAAACCGGTCAGGAGCAAAACCAATATGCATGCTACGACGGATAAAATATCGGATGTTATCCAGCATTGCGGACCCAGCCACATTTATAATATATCTCTTATAGTTGATTGTGCCTTCCTGGATGTAGTGACGATTGTACTTATTATATTTATGCCTCAGATATAAGGACGTCGAATGGTCTGGTGAATATAACAGCATGCTGGTGCCAAATCTTTAGAATATCAAAACTTTTTGGAACAACTTTCTCAAATTTGCTGTAGAAGTCGGATAATACCAAAGATATGCATCACTAGAAGAACTTAACTAATTAGTAGCAAACTTGGTCAGGGTCGCTAAGAATGGTAACCCACTTTAGTGTGGATTAGAGATGGAGAAAAAAGTTTTAAGGCGGATAGACAGATTAGATTCTATTCTTAGAATCTCCAAATAATGAAAGAAAATCACATTTCCAAGCTCCTCTCTGTGATCGGTAAGGAGGTAGACTTTGAAAGCTTTTTTCTCAATCTATTTTTGAGAATCATAATATTGAAGGGCAAACTTAATTATAAGATAAATCCTATTTCTCTCCCTGAAGCCTAAAGCTACTGGGTTCGCCAAGCTTAATTATTTTAAAATTACAAAAATACTGATTTCTTTCCCAACCTGGAAGAGCATGTTAATGCATTGTGATTCTTTCAAATCCACTAAATCAAAGAAACAAATATTCTGAGATGCTCTGAATATTTATATATAAAAAAAATCTGATGTGAAACACTCACACAACTTTCTCTTACTCCAGTTCTCAAAATTATAATTGACAAATTTTATAGATAGTGACTCCAAATTTACTGAAATTCGTCGAAAACTGAAAAAAACTGTCAATAAAAGCGCACTTCCGGTTTACTGATTTTCTTGAAACTCAGAATTTTGGCCATCTGATTAATCTTGTTTGGATGATAGAATTGTATAATCAACTATATGACAGTACTAGAGAAAAACACAACCCCACCCCTCCCTGAAAAGTGCCTTTAAATGAATTTCTCAGAAGAAATGTTTTAGATAGAAGTTGTAGATCTTTGTATGTGTAGTTTACATAGAATTTTTTAAGAAAATCGTCGGGGCCATTTTTGAGAAAATCGTGAAAAAGTGAAAAAATCATTTAGTAAAGTGGTAAAATAAACGCAAATCCGGTCATCCGATTTTTGTCAAACTCGGAATTTCCAACACATATTCAATTCTAATTAATATTTTAGATGACGGAATTATAAAATAAACTGAAATAGCACTTTAGAGGAAAACCTAAACCAAAACCCTCCCGCAAAACTGCCCTTAAATGAATTTTCCCGAAGAAAAGTTTCAAATAAAAGTTGTAGCTCTTTGTATATATAGTTGATTTAAGAAATTTCAAGAAAATCGTCGAAGCCATTTTTGAGAAAATCGCAAAAAAGTAAAAAAATAAAAACTAAAAAAGTGGTATTTCTGGTTGGGGAATATTGACAGATAACGTACTGTCAGACTCCATGGTGATACCTAAACGGAAAAAAATAATTTTTTTCCCAACGAGTTGTTTTTTTTTTTTTTTTTTTGAGCTATACTGTTCACAGTGTATGTGGACGCACACAGACCATTTTCTAAAAACCACTTTTTTGGACTCAGAGGATCACAAAAACGGATATTTCCGGTGAAATCTTGATGTCGAACATTGGACACGATTATAATACTTTCTCTTACGTAAGAGAAGTAAACAAAAAATACAGTTACATTATATTTTGAAAAAGTTCATATGCAATGTTGCGTGCAATAATGCGTACGGTGTGAATAAAGTGAACTCAAAAACAATAATCTCCCAGCCAGGAGCCCGAACTTTATGTTTATTTTAGTTAACACAAGGATGTCTGAAATGAAGCAGCTTTCGGTGAAATTTCAATAACTATCCAAGAGTGCGATTGTATTGAATATGTTTATTACTTGAGAAAGGCATACTATTTTGCTTTGTGTTATACTATTACACATCGAGAGACCCCATTCTTATTTGAAATATTGGGGGGGGGGAGAAGTAAGTGATTTCTGTAAGGGTTGAGATTTTATAATGCCAATTCAGTAGCAATTGGCGTTTCCACGATCATAACATTTACTTAAAATTTAAAGTTTGCAGAAAATGAGTTAAATAGAATTTAATAAGAAGAGCGGCCATGCCTTTCCGTATATTTTTTGTACACTTTTATATTTTGAGTTGTTTTGTCACTTGTGCCTATTACGAGAAAAAAAAGAAAAGTTAAAACTGTCCAAGAATGGAGTTTCTAAATTACAAGGAAAAATAGATATAAAAATACAAAATTACCAACCAGGAAACTTTCACTAAATTTTTTTTATTTTGCAAAGTGTACTGATTAAATATGAAATATTTAGCTTACAGTTCTAAAATGCTAAAAGGAAAAAACGTTATTTAATGTTTGACCAAAGACACGCACACACACACACACACACACACATACACATATACACACACCTAAACATACATGATATTCGCGAATATATAGTTAGAAACTGGTCGGTCCTTGTAATATAACATAGTATATAGGACGAAGGGGGAAAGGAATTCACAGGCTGAACTCAACTTGCCATTCACATGTCCTCCGCCAAGTTTCTAAACATATACCATTCTTATTTAAAAATACTCACAATTGCTAATTTTTATCATCATAATCACTTTTAATCATGTCTATTTTTCTCTTCAATACAATACATTATATAAATATGATGATATTTTCCTTATGAATAGTTGAAATAAAAATTTAAATAAATAAAACTTATCCTATCTCTCTGCATTTTAATAATATTGAGGATTTAATTCAATAAAATGAGCGGTAGAAATGTGTGATAACCACAAACGACCATCTAATTATTATAGGTCCAAAATAAATCATGAAAAGCATTCAATTTTCGGCTCCGCAATATATCATTTTTGTGAGCTATGATCTCATTGCATAATTAATATAAAAAAACCCTTAGAGACCCACAATTAAATATTTGTAAAAAGAGTTTCAGAAAAACTTCTTTATTTATGTTTTTCTATTATAATTATCCAACAATCAAATGATATGGACAGTAACCCATTTTTCAATTTAACCTATCATGTATTTTCTAAAGTAAATAAAAAAAAATCTGGTGTGAAACACTCACACAACTTTCTCTTATTCCAGTTCTTAAAATTATAATTGACAAATTTTATAGTGTGTGTACCAAATTTAACGAAATTCGTCGAAAACTGAAAAACTGTCCAGTAAAAGCGCACTTCCAGTTTACTAATTTTCTTGAAATTCGGAATTTTGGCCATCTATTTATTTCTAATTAATTTTGTTTGGATGATAGAATTGTATAATCAACTGTGATAGCACATAGAAGAAAAACATAACCCCACCCCTCCCATAAAAGTGACCTTAAATAAATTTTCTTAGAGAAATGTTTTAAATAAAAGTTGTAGATATTTGTATGCGTAGTTTATGTAAGAAGTTTCAAGAAAATCGTTGGAGCCATTTTTGAGGAAATCACGCAAAAGTGAAAAAAATCATTTAGTAAAATGGTAAAGTAAACGCACTTCCGGTCATCTGATTATTTTCAAACTCGGAATTTCAGCAATATAGTTAATTCCAATTGACATTATTTAGATGGCAGAATTGTCTAATAAACTGAAATAGCACTTTAGGGGAAGCCGTAATCTCATTTCTCCCCCAAACGGACCCTTAAATGAATTTTTCCGGAGAAATATTTCAAATAAAAGTTTAGCACTTTGTATGTGTAGTTGATGTACCGCATTCGAAGAAAATCGTTGTAGACATTTTTGAGAAAATCGCAAAAAAGTAAAAAACCAACTAGTAAAGTGGTAATGAATTTTGACAGATAACCTACTGTCGGATCCCATGGGCATATTTAAACGGAATATCATGTTTGAACTTTCTACGGTTTTTCGTTTTCGGGATATGCTGTACAAACACATACATATAGTCCACACACACACAATTTGCTGAAAACAACTTTTTTTGGACTCATGGGACCTTAAAACGGATATTTGCGGTGAAAACTCGATATGGAAAATTTAACATGATTACAATATTTCCTCTTACTGGGGAGTAAGAGAAAGTAAAAATAATTTAATATATTATTGAGAATTTCTTAAGAATGAGAGATAACCGCACATCTTCTCACCCAGAATTAAATGAACTCTTCTCAGAAGAATTAAATGAAACCGATTTCAGTGGGGTCCGGATCTTGCTCCAGTTTCTGCATTATAGAAGCGAGGCTCAAAGCATTTTTTTTAAAGTTACTTTATCCTTTCATCCTAATTCTTTAACGCAATCCTTTAAGCCGGAAAGTGATTCAAGGGAAAAACTCGGACACGATGAGATACATGTTTGTAAATTTTTTTCACTTTCTCTCTCTGCCATATGTTTTCATCTCCTTTTTCCACAATAACCCTTGATTGGATTATTGGGAGTGAAATTGTTCAATACGCTACTAGTAGTGACCCGTACTCTTCTTAGAAACTGGGCAAACCCATTATTTTCCGTTTGAAAATGGGATCCAGTGTCACACTATATCTCGTGAGATATGACATCTGAAAAATGCTTTCATTACAACTCCTGGCTATGTGGATACCAAAAGTATTATTTCAAAAAAATAACAAATAAAAAAAGGAAGAGAAATAATACAAAATAAATTGTGTATCAACATAAATCAACAAATTCCATCAAGTGGCCGAAGAAGTTGAAGAAACACAATCCGATGCTATGGTTCCCTACTGCGACACTATTTAAAAGCTCACACAGCATCTGTTTTTATTTTAGGCAAATAATTGTATGTATAGTGCTGCTCTCTTGGTTAAGATTCAGAACGACAAATGGTGGTGAGAACTGGTTATGTATATATCGGAAATATTATTGTGTTATGTTTACAATAAATAAATGCCACGTGTGGTTTTTATATCATTCTTCAATATCAGCAGTTATTCATACAATTTCAGGTCATGGGATAGTGCATCACGTAAAGTTTTGTGATCATTGTATTTAACTAGTGATACGATGGAAAAGTTGAATGACTATCACATTGTTTACATAATTTAATATTTAAGAGGAAATGCAATTAATGAGGATGAAGTCTTGCCTGATGATATGAATGGTGATAAAGAAGAGGAGAAAGACGAAACTGAAGTCAAAAATAAACAACACAAATATCCTTCACCCCCACTGTATGATTTGCAAATTAAATAATCAAGCGGCCTACCGGTTTCTAAAGTACGTTTTAATAACAGACCTTGTACACGGACATACATGATCCATATTGCGATGACATTTTATTGTCCTGAAAAAAATGAAACTAGTCAAAAGTGACATTTAATGCAGCAAAATCAGATAAATGTTGATAGAAATAATATTTAAAGAATATATAAAGAATTGCATTTGAATTTGTTTATGAAGAGCGATGAATGCCAACGATTTCATTTCAATGCAATATAAATATTTCTCTTGTCATCTTTCCATCAGATATTGTACATCCTTCTAAAATTAATATTCAAAACATTTTTCCTCCTAGTAATTATATTTTTATTTGATACAATAATAAAAATAAACCATCACTCTCTTTTGTGGAGCGTAAATTTATAATGAAAAATAAATAAAAAAAACTGTCAAGGCCATCAAGTGCCCGTTCATTTCTTTCAAAGAAATCAGTGATTATGTAATCCATATTAATAGTAAAATATAAATTAAAATTTTAAATTTCTGCTTCAGTTATAGCAATAAAATATTATTAATATATAGTTAATAACTATAACTAACTATAACAAATAAACTATTACTAAGTAGAAAAATGTAGTAAGCTTCTTTTTATAACATTTAATTACCCCTAATATTTATTGGTAGTTGCAGAACTAAGAAAATTATTTCTATTTAGTATTGTTTATAATGACTACTTTACAATCTTTATGATTTCCTGACTACTTTACAATGTTACGTTCACCAATTAGTGTGAGAAAGAGGAAATAATACTGCATACCTGTAAGATTTTGATTTTTTTATTATTATTTTGTATAGGTGCGCAAGAGCTAAGATCCTTTGCACCTCCTACTGCACTTATTTTTATTCTTGTCATTTTTTTTTTAAATCATAACTAATCTACATTGCACTATTAAAAATTTTAAAACCTAATTCCTGCACTTCATTCCTAGCCAGTTTAATTGCCCTCTAAACCTGCCTTACTCATACTAGCAAATAAATACATTCATCCAAATATATACTGTCACTCCATGTAAAAGAACCTAACCATACAAACCTATCAATCACACTAACTTTTTCACTTGTATACATTCTAGAGTAGAGTACTTAATATTCCTCTACTCCAGTTTACCCTAATCCCCTACTATGTACAATAAGAATGTTTACAAATATAATCTAATCGTCTATTTAGAAAGCAACCTATTACCGATATTTTAATTCAAAAAGAGCCATTTATAAATGCTGAAATAAGCAAATTTCTTTTAGATACTGCACAGTCTTATTTACGTTTCCAAAGTTATCTTTCAGTGCATCCCGTCAAAGTGTAAGGCATGCTTAAATTCGCTCTCATTGTTGTATAAACTATGTACATTCAATAATTTTGAATTTGATATATAGATTTAAACATTTTATGAGATTACCTTCATGTAGATTGTAGATTGTTGTAGGGGAATATTGCACTGCGAACTGAAAGATCTATTGTACCCCCGGAGCCTTCTTCAATGCACGGCCGGCCTGTAGCAAGTAGTGACCTTTAGCTACAGACAACAGTAATATACAGATAACAGTATATTTTGTTTTATTTAATTTAATTTTCGAAATGTAATTTCATTTTTTGCGTAACCCTCCGGCAGACGGAATTTCCATGCCGTAGAATGTTTTTTTTATTTTGAAAAAATGTATTTACTTTTTGTCAAATAAAACATTATTATTATTAAAGACAACACTGCCCTCACAGTGAGTAGTAGAGGCTCCTAGGAAGAGGCATGCTGGATTCGAACCCGGGACCTTCGCGTTTAGTCCAGCGCGCTACCACTGGCTAATCCCTTCCTTCTCCCATGGCTTTCGCCTACTAACTGGGGACGGAGATCCTAGTTTGTGTACAGTACATTAAGTCACAGTGATTGTCCTTGTCTGTAAAGTGTAGAGTGTAAGAGAATATGTAGTTTAAGTGTATTGTGTACTGTTCTGACGAAATGCATGGAGTACAGAGCTATGGTAACCCTTGTGGTCGCTACTCCCCAAGTAACTGCATGCAACAGATACCCCTTGCGGGCATATCTTCATGCATAGATGACATTAATTTCAGAAGTAGTCCCCAGGCCCATTCAGTCAAATTAAATAAAACATGCTTACTGAATGGCCCCTGACAAAAACCCATCATCCACTTGTCTTCTGTAAGACCAAAAAGTGCAGAAATTAACTATCCAGATGGTTTTCTGAACATTAAAAAAAATGTTCTAATTAACTCATTTTGTTTACAACTGTGTTGAACACAGATAATCCACACAAAAAACAACGTAACTCATAGAAAGTACATATTTGATATTCCATTTGGGTATTAAAGCAAGGTTTCCCTCAAAATAGGTAACCGAATCTTATTATTTGATTGAATCGTATTTCAATTATATCACCAACTTTTTAAAAACTGGTCCGATCGTATTCTTATAATTTTTTTACGCCCACTATCATGTTTAACAGAATAAATTGAATACAGGGAGTTCTGCGCTACTCTATGAAGCGCCAACAGAGCCCTAATAACAAATAGTATTTTTTAAACAAATTATAAATAGTTTTCGGCAAAACAATCTTAGTTTTGGATTGAAAATAAATTCAAAAATGAAATTCAAAGTGAAATATTAGTGAGCTTATTGGTATGTTTATTATTAATTATTAGTAATAATAATAGTAATTATTAGTAGTAATAAAAATATACTATAGTATTATATAGTATATGATAGAAAGATTATTAGTAATAAAAACTCACCCAGGTACAACGAATCCCTCCTCAACTAGTTAGGTCCTAACAAAAAAGACATTTTTAAAAACCCAGTGTATCAACTACATTTTCTCTGGGCAAGTCTGTATCACATTGTTTTGTCAAAAATATCTTCAGATGGGCGAACGCCCGAAATCGGTCTATGACTACCAAAAGAAAGCAGGGTATCCCGGAAAATATATCTGATGTTTTCCAGCTCGGCGGAACCAACCACGACAAATTCAAAGTGGATGGAAAAATGCTCAATTCATTCGATTCCCACATAGTTCAAGATATGGACACTAGGTTATAGTTACTAACATCTAAAATCAACAAATATCTAGACTGAAGAAAATTCGATAGTTGGCAATTGGAAAATTAAAAAACGAAAAAAATTAAGAAAGTTTTAATTAGAATTAAAAAAAAAAATTATTTATTAATCAAAATCAATTATAGTTGATTTTTTTTATAATTCACAGTAATTGACTTATAATGCCCTAAATTGAGATCCAAATCTTTATATATATAAAAAAAAAAAACCTATGGAGCGCAACAGCTCATGAAGGCTTGCCAGACGGCGATTTGAATGGGGGGCTTGTGGTAAAGCACGCCGCAGTTCCCACGCCGTTTAGTTCCGGCCTTCGCTACCTACTTCCCACTTTCCCACTTTTTATCACGATGCTGGGTCAACACCGACTTTGCCCTCACGGGAATCGAACCCTGAATTCTCGCACGAAAGCGAGTGCGCTAGCCACTAGACCAACGCGTGAGGACATTATATTCTGTATAGAACAAAATACAGAACGTTTATAAAAAAAAAAGTATTTCAATATTTGACTAATAGAAATTGTTCTAAAATCCTCTTCTATTCTTCCTCCATTTATTGCTAAAATTTGAAAATATTCTGTACTTATAATAATATGGCACATCTAGAATGGCTTTAGATAGCGTTAGAGTTAGTTACCCTCCTATCGTTGAATAATAATAATAATAATAATTATAATAATTAATAATAATAATAATTATCTATTACGTAACAATGTGTGTGTTTATTTTATGCAGTTTGTACTTTATCTTTAATAAAATTTTTCAGCGGTTCTCTAACATAAAGAGGATATGACTTACTTTGGGCATTGCAATTATTTTTTTTTTTTCATCTAAATACAATAATTTAAAAACTACTACTATATTACGAAATTTTAGTCTACATTTTTATCAGTTTGATGAATTGCATGGAATTCCACTGTAAAAGTAAAGTAAAGTAATGCCTATATTTTCAGGCGGGCTTAACGTCCAACTACCAAATTAGGTGTCGTGGACGAGGGCGGAAGCACCTACTTTACTATTAACATTTTTTAAACAAATATAAAATTTAGTTATAACGCTGGACTCGAACTGGGGTCCTCCCACTTACAAGTCCATACTTATAACCACTACACCAACACCAAACTAATGAATTCCACTGTATTTCACAACTTAATAACACTTCGTTTCTTCCTAAATATATCTGTATAATTATTGTTAAAATATTATTGAAACTACATTTCTAGAAACAAATCTTGGCATTAATCATACATTATGTTTATAAATTTTCTAATTTCATTTCCAGAAAATGAACCACTTTATCCTTCTCGAAAATGAAACGTCAGAACTTTCCCATTTTGGAGGGAGAGGGTGAAAGGGCTCGTTGCAGCGCGACCCTACAAGATCTATTGTGCTATGCCCCTTGTTACCCTAGGGTAGCCTACAGTACCCTTTTAGGCACCATGGGCGAGCTTCTCGCCTATAGGACCCCACCATGTTAAGATCCCTAAGGAATTTTAATATCCTGGAGGGCACATTCTACACACCAAGCCCACCTTCGTCAGGCGTCCCCTAAGTCTACAATGCGGGCCTGATTCTTACTGAGGCCGATGTATGCTTCCGTCCTCCCTGGATTATAATTCTTCAAGCAGATCTTTGTCTGCCTCAGTTCTGGGACGGACTACCAGAGTTGAGACCTCCTTGTTTCCTCGTTCTTCTTGAGTTCTTCTAGAAGAGACTAGTCGCTGACTCCAAAGGAACGGTTCAGGTCCATTTAATGGAGATGCAGCACCTTTCCTTGCCAGAGCGTCGGCCAACTCATTCCCTCCAATGCTAACGTGCTCTGGAACACAAAAGAGGGGGTGGCTTTGTTCTCCCTGTCCAGGTCATTCAACTCACCTAGGCATTCCCAAATCATTTTAGAGCTTATACATGGGAGTTCAGTGCTGTAATGGCTGTTTGACTTTCGAAAGAGATTACAATGTTCTGGTTCCAATATCTCCTATCCATTTTCCAATTGCGTGTATTTCCTCCTTGAATATGCTGGGAAACTTACCCATGGGTTCTGAGTGTTTGGTTCTTGGCCCAAACACACCCGCCCCAGTTCCCTCGAGGGTCTTAGATCCATCTGTATACCATTTTGTGGCATATTGTCTGATACCAACCAGAGCGGATCCATCAATTTTTAACGAAGCTGTATTTCTGGTCATACCGTCCTTATGGAGGTTCCAGATGAGAGATTCTGTGAGGTAGGGGTGACCATAAAAATCCATACCTTCCTTAAAAATCCTGAGCGGGGCTTTCTTAGCTGCACCTCTCCACCACTAGGTGCAGAGGTGAGAGAATGAGGATAATCTCAATCCCAGCAGTGAGACAGGTCCCCACAGCTCCCGCCATGCATATGTATACGAGCCGAGTACTCTCCCATGTTCTACTTAATGAATATTTTGGATTGTCAGTAACAAGTGATGTTTCTATTCCTTCTATTACAATTGTGGTTGTACATATTTCATTTCTCAATATAGTTAATTTCTGGTTATTGCAAATTAATTGAGTGTTACATCAAACCGTGTAGTTATTAGCCTTTTAAGAGAAATGATAATAAATTCATTAATTTTTTTTTAAAGCCTGAAATCTTTTCATTTAAGTAAATAAAGTGAAGTGAACATTTTATTAGGGGGAATTCCATGTGGAATATTTGTGCGACAAAGTGTTATTCAAAGTCATAAATATAAAAATAAAAATACATATAAATATAAAATGCTATAATTATACAATGAAATGTACTCTGTGTTCATGGCAACAAACTCCTAATTTGTAAGACTGTATTTACTCTGATCTGGACTTTGGAGGCCGAACTGTGGAGTTCAGCCATTATAAAAGACCTTTATCATCGCTTCCTTAAAGCCTGATGTTTAGCCCCTATTGCAACAGGTAACTTCAAGAATGTTGTTATTTAATATATTCTGGTCCAATTCTTCTTCTATAAAAAGTCAATTGCAGTATGGTATTACATTAAACCAAGGACGCGGTCTCGAGCCGGCAATCCTAAGAGTTTGCTAGATCTGATTATAATTTAACCTTTCTAAACCCAAAGGTTAAATCTATTGTCTCAGCTCCTTTCTTTATATCCACCAGCTCTCAAATACATATGAAACTCAATAAATTCTCTCTTGATTCTCCAGAGAAGTCCGAGTTACCTGTTCTTTCAAGTTAATACTCTTATTCCAGGCTATTTAATTTGCAGCCAGTACTAATCTAACTAATAAAAAAAGAAGAAATCGTCAGTGGGTCATGTGATCTACTGAAGAATAATTTTGGATTGGCCAATTCCTTCTACAATTTTGATTATAACCTCCTCGCTGTTAATTCCCTGTTTACTATTATGTATACAAAACAAACAATAATATTAAAGATTGGGCGCTAATATCCTTTAGATATTGACAGGCCTTAAATTAAAGAAAAAAAATAAATGAAAAAATTAAAAATTCGTACAAGTGAAATATGATACAAATATTAAAAAAACAAGTATAGTTGCGCAGTTTTTGCAATTTCTATACAGTGTCAGGAGAGAGGTTTAATTCAAGGAGAACTAGGTACACCTTCTACTGAACTAGTAAACTTTCTTACAGTTAGCTATTCGCTCACAAACACATACATACACACAAGAATTTCATAAATCAATTAAATTATATTCCAATGTTGTATAAAAAAAATAAACAATTCTAATTAATTTCCGTATAAAATATATATACAATACAATACAAACTTCATTGCTTTTAAAGATACAATCTCATGGCAATGTGTTTGGCCATTAAAAAAATATATATATATAAATATACAGTATACAATATATATATATATATATAGAATTTGTATAACTTTAATCGCAAAATAGATAATTGTCCAGATAATGAGTAATTTGCAAGGAAGGTCGTACACATTAATAAATTTCTTAACCGAAGTTATTTACATAAAATCATTTGCAGAAAAGCATGAAAATTTAATTAACATCTTCGCTATATCTTTTCTAGAAGAATATTATATTAATACAACAGTTATTTGTTTTTATTAAAGCGTTCGTATTGTTCTGTATATTTCTAGTTTTTCCTAATTAAATCAAGACCATGCTAACTAAATTCCAAGTTAAGGAGATTACTAATAATAATTCTTATTGACTTCAGCTAATGCTTCAAAATTATTTATTGCTTTACAATGGTAAGCATTTGGCTTCAAGGTTCTTTTATATATGCGGTTGATGTGGTATTTCTGGCAGATAACTCTTCCACTCGTTAAGGAAATATTTGTAGATTGTAAATTGTAGATTGTTGTAGGGGATCTACAACCTGAAAGATCTATTGTGGCCTCCGGAGCTTTCTCAGTGCACTACCGGCCTCCAAGTACTGGAGCCCGCTTTAGCTACAGACAACACTGCCCATCAGCATTGAGATGTAGAGGCTCCTAGGAAGAGAAAATCTAATGGCAGCATGCTGGATTCGAATCTGGGACCTCCGTACAGCGCACTACCACTGAGGTTATTGCTTTTTCTCCCTTGCCTTACACCAGTTAACTAGAAACGGAGACACTATGTTAGTTCTGACGAAGTGCATGGAGCACAGAACTGTGGTAACCCGTGAGGTCGCTATTCCCCAAGTAGCTGCATGCAACAGATACCCCTTGCGGGCAAGGAAATATTAACTTTTTACTTATTATGAATGGAAATAAAACTAAGTTGAACAGACTTCGGAGAAGTGTATCTATTACAAAGGGCGACGAATTGAAATCGTAAAAAAATTTTAGCACTTCAGTAACGATCGTTTGGTCCCCTCAAAAAAATATCAACTGCAAAACTAGCTTTAATCCGAATATGGTTTCAATTCATTTTTAAACGATTTGTTCCCAGCGTTCCTACAGAATAACCTGTCTATTTTGTGAACTTCTCTACACTCTGCAAAGAATAAAAAAATATCAGAAATAAAAAGAGTTTTTTATTATGAAACTAAATGCGTTCTACCATTTTTGAAACTCCAAATTATATGGGTTCTATAGAAACTTCAGTGATTCTTGTTTAAACTGAAACTAGAAATATATATGCTTGATAGAAAATACAAATAAAATACAGGCCAATTTGGATCTGTTCCTTTTATTTTTTCCTGAATGCTGAGCATTTTATCTGAATACCGGCTCTTATCTTGGGTTAAACTTCATTACAAGAACGCTTTCCTTTGAATACAGATAAGGTATTAGAATTGGAATTAGAATGATGCAGGAGGGGGACTCAAACCCAGGAACTGTAGCCACCCAGTGAGGCTTATTGTGCTAACCCCTCATTACCTAGTAGAGAAAGCCCCACTTTTCATGAGGTTCAGAACCCACCCTCCCCACCAGTCCTTCTTGAAGTACGATTTCCTCCAGTTTTAGAGTGCCAAAGATCTCGTACCGCAATCTGCCGATTGCAACGCAATCAAACAGCAGGTGAGAGGCCGTCTCTTCTTCCTCCTGACACAGTCTACACAAGGGCTCTGAATCCACCAATCCCACCTTGTGCAGATGTTTCTTGAACCTACCATGTCCAATAAACAGGCCTGTTACCAGAAAAATCTGATACCTGCTTAGACCCAGGGTGTCCCTGGTTCTTCTTCTACACAGCTCTGACATGACCATTTTGCCGTGTTTTGCCCCATTACTTAGCCTCCAGTGACGATTATGCTCTCTCCGAGTCCATTCTCTCAGAGACGCCTTCGCCATACTTTTGGCTATTCCCAGAATAGGTTCCGCCCCAGGAAGGGGGAGTATTCGCTCCCTCCCTGGCCAGTTGGTCGGCTACTTCGTTACCTTTAATCCCCTTGTGCCCCGGCACCCATACTAGCCGAACTTTGTTGTGCCGGCATTAGAACAAAGATAAGGTATACTTGAATATGGTAAATTGTTTATTAGTTTAATTTTTCATTCAGTGGATATATATCACAATTTGTGATTATTTTCTTGCATTTATACAATTATAACAATTATTTAAAGCGTATTTCTGGATAATGTATATTTTCCTGTTTTGTAACTGTATTTCTTTATTAAATAATTTATTTCTTGTACCGTCTTCCGGCAGACGGTTTAACTTTTCCCATATTTTATTTGGAAAAATCCTTCTTTATAATTTTTTTTTATATGAAACCAGTCACTTTGTAACTTAAGAACGAAGCCAGGGAAAAAAAGTGATAAATCAGGTAATTTCTATATAAAATTAAATGCAATGTTCAAGAAGCAAAGAAAAGAAAAACAATTTCCTCACTATAAGAGAAATATGCAAATTAAATGGCGTTCACCTTGAAACTATTCCAGCAATAAGTCTGAGCACAGTGGGTATAGTATAACTAGCTAGGAACCATATCACAAAAACGATTTGCTGTACTGTTTTAGTAAATATCCTTTGACTTCTATCCTTCAATATCTTCTACCATACAGTATAAAATTATTAGACTCAAATAAAGTTAATTCTGACCTGGATTCTGTTAATTCCAACCTGAAATTTGTACAATGTACAATATAATGAATTAAGCTGCAATGAAAGTATTCCAGGCTATTAAGAGAGATAACAGAAGTATTTCTTATTTTCTTACTTCTAGTATAAGAGGAAGTATTGTAATCGTGCCAAATTTTTATATTTATATTTATACTGCCCTTAGACTTTTTCTTCCTAGGAGCCTCTATAGCTCCAACGTGTGCACTGAGAAGGCTCCGGGCTACAAAAATTAAAAAAATTATTTTTCGTATGAATTTTTTACAAAATAGTAACTTCGCCCGTCGCTAGGCTGTGGCAGGTAATTAACGCTCCAGAAACCGTTGCAAGTTTACCATGGATTTCAATGATAAAATTAATAGCAATTATTTATAATAATAAATTTACTATAATGATAATAAACTTTATAACATTAAAATAATAAAAAATAATCTGCTATTAAACATTTACAAGACTTTCTGTTTACCTATGGAGGGAAAATTAAACAAATAAATCTAAACGAAAATAATTAGCCAAAACAATTAAAAATAATAAAAATAATTAGCTATAAATAATTAGCCAATCACAGTGTTGTAGTAAAGGTGTGAAATATGGGAGTATGTATGCTAAGCCAATCAGAAAATTAGAATTATCATGTTGACCACGCCCACATTTCACTTCTTTATTTCTATACTATGATTGGCTAATTATTTATAGCTAATTATTTCTTTGGAAAAAAAAAAATTAGAATTGTTTTTACTAATTTTACCTTCATAGGTATTATATATATAAATGATCGAATTGTGCAATAAAATTTTGTTATTAAAAAAAAAATGCAAAAAATCAAATTATATCAAACATAATATTTATTGTTTTATATCATTAATGTGAGATATTAAAAAAATATCCAGTAATTTCATTGCTTTCTTGAAAAAGGAGCCAATAATACAAGCTATAAGATGCAATGTAAGTCCGCCATTTTGTATTTGTTCGTTTATACTATTGGAACAAACAAAAATTGATATTAAACACAATTCCCCCCCACAAAATTTTATTTCTCAATGTTCACATAACTAGTTTAAAGAAAATCGTTGGAACTGTTTTAGAGAAAATAGCAGAAAACTGAAAAATACTTTTCAGAAAAAACACCCTTCCGGTCATCCGATTTTCTTCAAACTCGGAATTTCAAGAATATATTTAATCCTAAAAAATATTATTTAAATGATAATATCCACTCCCCGCCACCCCAAAGTACCCTTCAATGAATTTTTCGGTAGAAATATTGCAAATAAAAGTTGTAGATCTTTGGATGTGTAGTTGAAGTAGATTGTAGATTGTTGAAGGGGGTTATTACACTCCGCCCCGGTCTATTGTGGCTCCGGATCCTTCTCAGTGCACAGCCGACCTCCAAGCAGTGTTCCTTAGCTAACATAACATTGCCCATCACCAGACAATGAGTTGTAGAGGCTCCTACGAAGAGAAAATCTAAGGGCAGCATGCTGGATTCGAAACCGGGACCTCTGCGTTGCTAATCCAGCGCGCTCCACTGAAGTAATCCCTTCCTTCTCCCTTAACTTACGCCAATTAACTAGGGACATCGACCCTAGTTTATATACTGTGTTTGTCTTTGCATGTAAAGAGTGTATCTAGTTTAAGTGTATTGTGTACTGTTCTGACGAAGTGCACGTAGACTGAGCTGTGGTAATACGTGGGGTCGCTGCTCCCCAAGTAACTGCATACAACAGATAACACTTGCGGACTGCAGTAAGTAGTTTTTTAATAAAAATCTTTGAAGCCATTTTCGAGAAAATCTAAAAAAGTGATGAAATTATTCAGTAAATTAATATTTCCGGTTGAGGAATTTTGATAACTAACTTACAGTCGGATCCCATGGTGATTACTAAACGGAATATGAAGTTTAAACCTTCTTCGATTTTTCATTTTTGAACTATGCTGTTCACATACACACACACAAACAGAGACAATTTCTAAAAACCATTTGTTTGGATTGAGGTGGCCTTAATACGTTGTAATAGGATCCGAAGAGAGGGATCCAAAGCAGAGAAAGAGAGAGTGAGACAGTCTCACTCACTAGTTTAGGCCAGACTAGAGTGGGAGAAACTGTTTAAATACAGCTGTGTCAGCCATAGGAGGGAGTCTACCGACAGTCTTGCAGCAGAGTTCATATAGCAGTCACAACGCGTCATCAACCTTTCTCTTTACCTCGCACTACCACTTTATATATATTTCAGTGTAAAGTCCAGGCAGTTTGTGCAGCTTTTCCATTATACAGTGTTCACCCATACCCCTAGTTTAATTATCTATACAACCTACTTTCTCTCCCTCCTGAAACCCATTATAACGTGTATGTCAGGTAAAAACCCGATGACGAAAATTTGACACAATTACAATACTTCTTCTAACTAGTAAGAGAAAGCAATAAAAGTTGATTTTCGTTCTCACTTTCTCAATTAATTATTAATCTTATTATTTTATAGTAATCTTCGTAACTTTTCCGTTTCCTTTATCCGTCCAGAGTTTTCTCTTTCATTGCGTAGTCACAGACGAAGGATTGATTATTCCATGTCTATGTATGTATTTCATGTATCTTGTAAATACTATATTTTATTTTGTACATGTATATGAATAAAAGATTATTTTTGTCTAATTAAGTAATATTTGTGTAATTAATAATTAATAATTGAAAAAACATAAAACATTTCATTAATAATCTCCTTTATTAATTTTCGTAACAGTGACAAAATATATATACAGTTGTTTCTACATTAATTTGCGTATGCAACTCCTTGCTGAGAATACAAACTCTTAAAAAAGTGTGTTGCTAATAAGATTCGTGCTGATAAAACGACTATATAATATATCTATATATATATATAGTATCACTTGGATACGTGTGAAAAGCACGACCAGCTACTTTAAGAGCAAACGTCCAGCTACTCAAAACGTCCTTGACCAGAAAAGAATTAGACAGTATTCCTTGAACTGAACTGTACGTGTCATTCTTGTTAATCAGACAAGTTCTCTGAGTAATTCACTCAGAATAGTTTCATCAGTTCCTCTCTATAGATACATACATATTACTTTTTGAAATCGAAGTGCGTAATATTGCGAAAATCTTATATGTTGTCACTAAATAATAAGACTCTATAAATGAGCAAGAAATGATTTGTTTGATGTGGAATATTAAAAGGCTTTAGAGGAAAGAAATGTAACAAAGCTAAAAGTGCTAAATAATGAAAAATATAGGGGCAATATTGGCTCACTGGGATAGCGCACTGGACTGGCAACGTGTCGGTCCTGGGTTCGAATCCAGATTACATTTTGTGATCCTATGAGCCACTATAGCTCAGAGAACACTTACCGGAGTTTAGCAGTGCGCTAAGAAGGCTCAGGGCGCCAATGACATCAGATGTTGAGATGCCTTAGAAAAAAAGAAGGGAAACATAGAAAATGCAAATTAGGAGGGATACAAAGTTAAAATGATTTCCAAAAACTTATTATATATACAAAAGAAAAAAAATGGAAGATTGTAGCCTGCGTAAGGAGTAAAAGAGAAATTTAGAAATGATTCCAATCATGGATAAGCAGAGTTAAATCTATATTTTGCGAATCAAATTTGATATCAGCAGATATTCTAAGGCACACATAGTTTCAGGATTGTTAGTCCTATAGGAAATGGAAACTGTGGGAGATGAAGATAATATTTTGAACCTCTAGACTTGAATGTCTGAATAATTGTAGATAATTTTGTAACATTTGTAAGGAGAGGTGAATTCTCTGATCTTGCAAGAACATCTGAATTGGAAGTCGTAATTAATTAAAGACTTGCTGAATTTGTTTCCAATCATTAATTCATTTAAGAAATTTGTTAGGAGTTGGTCAAAGTGAGAAAAAATGTAGTTCGGTTTACGAATATTCAAAACAACTAAACTATATAATTGCATATGACTATTTAGCCTTACAGCAAAATTGCACAAATGCGTGATTTATTAATTAATTAGTGCAATATAAAATAGTTTTCCTGGAGATTGTATGAATATTAACGAAGCATTGGCGAACTAAACCATCTTTAACCAACACTTGAAACCTAGAATTCTTTAGTAAAGAAGTAATACTTCTTACACCCCTTTATCCACTATTCTCCACAATATAGGGGAGCTCACATTGAAATTTCCAATAACATTATCATCTTAGACCCCATTGGCGAGGTAGTGGACAAGGTATTTGCAGTTGTTTAAAGTAACCTCTTGAAAACTATGAAGCGGCATAGGGAAGGGATTAGCTAAGTGGTTAGCGTACTGGACTCCCACGCGGAGAACCCGGGTTCGAGTCCAGCTGTGCTACCCTTAGATTTTTTATTCCTAGGAGCCTCTAGAGCTCACTGTCCGGTGATGGACAGTGTTGTCTGTAACGAGAAAACACTGTCCAGAAGCCGGCAGTGCACTGAGAAGGCTCCGGGCGTCAATGACCTGAGATGTTGATGCGCCTTAAAAAAAAAAAAAAAAAAACACTTTTGAAACCTATTCAACCACGGTTGAACCATTGCTAATAATCATCGCCAATCGATTATCTTTAAACTGTTATTAAATTCACTATTCGATCAATAGTGTATTTTAAAGTCCAATATGTCCACAGTGTACCCGGATAGGCAGATTTGCGTATGGCTAATATGTTCCCAGGAATATGTTAAGAGCAACAATAATCGTAAGAGTATGATTGTCTGGAACACCAATATTTTGGAGAGTGACCAAACTTATTTGATCAACAGGGAGGGGGTAAGTCATATAACGGAAAATCCAATTATTTTAAACATATTGAAATTTAAACAAAAAACAACGATTGATATTGACACTGTTTGTTACTTCCTCTTGTTACGCCTAGTAAAAGAAAGTATTGATATCGTGTTAAAATTTCGATATCAAGTTTTTTCCCCGGAAATACACGTTTCGAGATCCCCTAAGTCCAAAAAAAAAAAAAAAAAAATGGATTTTAGAAATGGTCTGTGTGTGTGAGAACAGTATAGCTCAAAAATGAAAAATCGTACAAAGTTCAAACTTAATATTTGTTGTGGTGGTTGGTTCCGCAGAGCTGGAAAGCATCAGAGACATTTTCCGTGGTAGCCTGCTTCATTTTGTGGTCATCGACCGGTTTCGGGCGTTCGCCCATCTTCAGGATGCGTTTTTTAGACAGTGTGACAACACAGACTCGCACAGAGCAAACTTAGTTTCACACTCCAATATTGGTGGTATTCTATTATCTAAATTATAATAATTAGAATTGAATGCGTTGTTGAAATTCCAAGTTTGAAGAAAATCGGAGGACCGGAACTTTTTTTTTTAATGAAAAAAATATTTTCCAGTTTTCCGCTATTTTCTCGACAAAGGCTCCAATGATTTTCTTTAAACTATGAATGTGAACTACAACTTTTGTTTGAAACATTTCTCCCAATTATTTAAGAAGGCTTTTGGGGGAGGGGTATGATTATGTTTTTCTCTAAATTTAATTATACAATTCTATTATCTAAACAAAATTAATTATAAATAAATAGATCGCCAAAAATCCGAGTTTAGAGAAAATTAGTAAACCGGAAGTGCGCTTTTACTGAACATTTTTTTTCCAGTTTTCCTAGTTTTCTCCATAAAAACACAAGACGAATTTCATTAAATTTGCTGTACTATCTGTATTCGGAATACTATCTGATATTGTTATTAATAACAACTCTGTACCCCAAAATATTTACACCGACTCTTTTAAAGGACAATTTTACAAATCCATAGTCCTTGTGGTTGGCCTTAAACCTTGGTTCCATAAATTTTCACATTCTTAATTGTTTGCCACTATTATCAACAGACTCCGTTGCAATCACAGTATTTGTAGGAAATATCTCCATAAAATAGGTAAAGCTACATCTCCTCTTTGTTCAACCTTTCACTGGCCAGAAGATATGGAACATATAGTGATGGCATGCTTTAAATTCAAACAGAACAGAGACACTTTGTGTCTAAAATTTGAGTTGTTTAATGCCGTTAAATGTGACATACGTCAATATTTTAAAAAACAGAAAAGCATATGAAGAGTTAGTTCATTTTATTAATAGTATCCCTCTCAATCAAAATTAAGATATATCTGTAACAGTGTACTGGCTAATAGTGCGAACTCATGATGCCAGAAAAAAAAAACTCAGTAAATCCAGTAAGTTGTTGTGAGTGTTTCTCACCAGATTTTTGGAATTATATTAGAATAAAAAAAAAAATGGTACATTGATTGTTCTAGCTGAATATGATTATATGGGGATTCATGAAACAAACTAACATATATCGGCTACAATGGTTGTAGGAAATAAAGATTATAAAAGGTAGACAAACAAAAATATTACTTTATAACTGCCACGTTATGTAATTTATTATCAAAATAACGATGTCTCTTCCTCTTTGTTGTAAAACAATACCTGTAATAATAATGATCTAAATAAAGATACACAGAGAATGGAAATTTATCCAACGACAGAAATAAGAGACAGATTAGAATATAATCTGCACTCATTATCTTCTTTAATAAATTAATTTACTTTCATTGATGTATCAAAAAATTGTTTTATTTACATTTTACATTATAGTCCTAAGTGAATTGAATAATTTAAATAATAAATCATCTTTCCGTTCAAACAGTCGCACTTACGGTTCCAATTGCCCGTAAGGGGTATCTGTTGCATGCAGTTACTTGGGGAGTAGCGACCCCACGGGTTACCGCAGCTTAGTACTCCATGCACTTCGTAAGAACAGTACACATTATACTTAAACTACATACACTGTACACTCTACAGACAAGGACAAACACATCCTGAGAGGTAGCCGTTAATAAAACAGGATTTTAACATAACTTGTGATTTGGAAAAATACACCGATGGCAGCAAGGAAGATACATACGTTGGGTGTGCTTTTGTTGTGTTCCGGGAAGAAACTGTTTTGAAAGTGGGAAAATATCGTCTCGGTGCGAGCTGTTCTAACAATCAGGCGGAACACTAGCCGTAGTAAAAATCTTCGGAATGGTTAGAACTAAATGTTCAAAATGGAGAAAAAATTCAAATATTTACTGACAGTCGTATCACCTTGGATTCGTTGCAAGATGCAACAAACCACTATCCATTGATAGAGGCGATCAGAGAAAAATTAATCGAACTTCAGCAAAAGTGTGTTATTTCGTTCTCTTGGGTGAAAGCCCATGTGGGTTTAGTTGGCAGTGAAAAAGCTGACGAAATCGCAAAGGCAGCTTCAAAACCTAGGGATTTGCCAATCAGTTATAACAACTTCCCGAAGACATCCCTTAAATTGTGTGCTCATCAGCGCAACGTTGGAGCTTGGGAGCAACTTTGGAGTAATTCTGTTACCGGTGACAAGGGAGTTCTTCCCTTCAGTATCATCTCGCCTTGAACTACAACACTGTAGAATTACCTATCGGCTAACCCAGTTGCTTTCGGGTCATGGGAAAATGGCAGCGTATCTACATAGATTCGATATTATCACATCCCCGGCCTGCTCGTGTGATCAGCTCTCGGCTCAGGCGGTGGATCATCTCCTGCGGGACTGTTCCTGCTTGATTCCTTCGAGGGCAGTTCTAATGAAACGTATAACTACCCAGTCAGGAGGTTGGCCTCCTAGCAAGTCGCTACTGCTTCAACCTGAACTCTTTAAATATTTTGTGGAATTTATTAATGATACATTCAAATTTCTTAATGACAAAAAAAAAAGTTAAAAATTAAAAATAGTAATTTTATTTAATGCAACATACGTAAAACATAATAGCAACTTTCAAGAGAGAATTACCATATAATTGATATTTATTTACTGATAGTGTTGATGGAGAAAACTGTCAATGTTTAGAGTGAATTAATTTACAGATATACTTATAGCCATGTACCTACTTTTAATGTTTTTAATGTTTTAATGCTTTGTATATTATACTATTATGTATTATGTATTATGTAATTTTGTAAATTTCATGTAGTGCTCTTTGAGCGGAGCATGATGGAAAAAAAACACACAAACTAGGGTCTCCGTCTCTAGTTAATTGGCGTAAACCAAGGAAGAAGGAAGGGATTAGCTCAGTGGTAGCACGCTGGACTAGCAACGCGTAGGTCTCGGGTTCAAATCCAGCATGCTGCCTTAGATTTTCTCTCCCTAGGAGCTTCTGCAACTCATTGTACGGTGATGAGCAGTGATAGTAGCTAGAGAACACTGCTTAGAGGCCCGGCAGTGCACTGAGAAGGCTCCGGGGGGCACAATAGATCTTTCAGGTCTTTCAGTACGATAATCCCCTACAACAATCTACATCTACATCTATGGTTCCAATTAGAAAAAAGTTTCTTCAAAATTGTTACTATTATAGTTCCTTAATGTAAATATAATAATTGTAGTAACCCAGCACACAGGAAATACTTGATTGTGAGTACATTGTGCAATGTTATGCATAAAATCCAGGAACGTGATTGTGAGTTAGAGCTAACCTGTGAGTAAACCCAAATAGTTGCATTCAACAATTGCAATTGGAGAATTTGTTATGCAGAAATTTGTGTGTGTGTGTTTTGGGTGCCATCATTAAATATTTGTTAGGATTTTTTGGCAGGGATTGCCGGATTCGAATCCAGCGGGCTGTCCTTAGATTTTCTCTTCCTTGAAGCCCATTTAGCTCACTGTCCGTCCGTCCGATGATGTGCCGCATTGATTTTAGCTAGAAAACTTTGCTCGGAGGCCGGCAGTGCACTGGCACAAGGGTCCGGTCACAACTTTCAGGTCGCATATCCCCTTTTAAAAAAATAAAAGTATCCGTAAAATTTGTGTCTTAATTTTACACGTAGTTTGTTATCTTAGTGTGGGAAGGAAACTCAAGATTAGTCTGATTTAAATTTGATATCAAAACGCCAGGCGATTCATTTTTTAAAATTAATTTAATGATTGGTTCTTATACATATATAAATTCCTATAATTAATTGCTACCTCATCTATTCTGCCCGGCAATTGTTTCTGAAATATTTATAGCCCAGCTTTTTTATATGGTTCTGTACAAAATTTGCAAATGAAAATAAAAAAATTCTGAGTAGCATTCGAACCATCGTTTGTAGACGCTTTTATTTTTTTTGTGTAAAGCATCAAAGACGCTAAACTAAACTAATTACAAAGTCAGTGTAATAGTTAATATTCAAATTATTAAAATTATTCTTTTAAACTGTCAATGAATAGCTAACAAAAATTAAATACAATAAATATTATTGTATGTATGTATAATAAGATTGGAGAACAAGGGAATTTACTTACAGAAACTTTCAGCATTTGGATCTGAAGATAAATCTCCAGAACTTTAATTAATAATTAAGATGTATAGATAATTATAATATATGCCTCACTTAACCACCATCTAAAAGGATTAGAATTATTTGTTTTGTATTAATTACAGATAAAATACAAAAATAAATAAATAAATAAATAATGCCAATTTAATAAAATGACTATAGAAGAAGACGATTTTTTACTAAAAGGTAATTTCATCATAAACTTTGTTATCAAAATATTTGATGAAGGAAAAATCTTATAAAACTGTTTTTTCACAATTCTAGATTTTTAACGTTAGTTTTACACTTTGTTGGTTAAAGTTTGAATAATTTTTTTCAAATATGCATTTTAATAAAGAAAAATAATTAAAATTTTTTTAAATAAAATAAAAGTTATTGAGTTTTATAATTACAATCACTAGCAATAAAGAAATCTCAATTTTTAAATGATAAAGTACTTTTGAGAAACTGTCTATTCACAAAAAAAAATCTGGTGTGAAACACCCAAACAACTTTCTCTCACTCAAATTCTCAAAATTATAATTGACAAATTTTATAGGCAGTATACCAAATTTAATTGAAATTCGTCGAAAACTTAGAAAAATGTTCAGTAAAAGCGCACTTCCAGTTTACTAATTTTCTTGAAACTCGGAATTTTAGCCATCTATTTATTTCTAATTAATTTTGTTCGGATGATGGAATTGTATAATCAACTATAATAGCACTTTAGAGGAAAACCTAATCCCACACCTCCCCCAAAAGTGCCTTTAAATGAATTTTTCCAGAGAAATGTTTTGAACAAAAGTTGTAGATCTTTGTATGTTTAGTTAATATAACAAGTTTGAAGAAAATCGTCGGAGCCATTTTTGAGAAAATCGCAAAAAGTGAAAAAAGTTATTTAGTAAAGTGTTAAAGTAAACGTACTTCCGATCATCAGATTTTTTTCAAACTCGGAATTTCAAAAACATATTACATTCTAATTAACATTATTTTATTTAGATGACAGAATTGTCTAATAAACTGAAATAGCACTTTAGACGAAGCCGTAACGCCTACCCCTTAAAGGTACCCTTAAATAAATTTATCCAGAGAAATATTTCAAGATGATTCCAAGGTGATACCTAAACGGAATATCAAGTTTCAACTTTCTACGGTTTCAACTTTTCGTTTTTTGAGCTATGCTGTTCACATTCACATACACATAAAACACACACATCATTTTCTAAAAAAACACTTTTTTTTGGTCTCGAGGAACCTCAAAACGGATATTTCTGGGGAATACTCGATAGCGAAAATTTGACACGATTATAATACTTCATCTTACTAGGAATAAGAGAAAGTAATAATTGCCAATGATTTAAACAATATATCTCATAAAAATAAGTGAATAAAGTGATTATGTTATTTAAACTTAATTTAGAAATAAAGAAATCTTAATAAATAAATTTTTTCCAACAGCAATGGCTTATAGTTCATGTTTAAATAGTTTAATTTGAGCAATAGTGGTCTTACTAAATCCTGGTTCAATCAGGCCATATAATTTGCTGTTAACTGGATTTAACCGGCAATAACTGCCTTCTCTAACATTAAGTTCATATCAGTTACAACACAGAGCAGTAAGTATTGCATATTAAATATGTACACAGTTTCCTTATTAGATATTTTTTTTTTCAATTAGAACAATTTAAATGGGTCCATTAAGGATGCAAAGCTCTATGGAGGAAACAATTTCTTATTAATTACTGGAATAAAAGATATTAAAAATTTTAAATATTATGACAGTAACCTTTCTATCCCAACATATTTGTGCCAAAATGCCAAAATTTTCTACATATAATGTAGTCTTCGACATTATAAAAACTCATTTAGCTACAAAATATAAAACATTAAATAAACTAATACTAAACATTAATTTTGAGATTGATGCCCAGATGCCAAAATTACAAAACTTTCTTTGTAGAACGAAAGATAAAAAAAAAGGAAAACAAATATAGACGTAATGGTATTAATATTTCGGTTTAAAAGTGAAATAATTTCTTAAGAAACCAATCGCCAAAAAATTCATCACACAAAAACTGAACTCAATAGTCAATTAGCAATCGCATCAAGGAGGCGTCCCTATTCAGCCTCCAAGTGCGCAGCAACTAAGTATTACACCCTTTTTTTCACGTCTACTACAATGTATTATTGACGAATGGGAAACTGAGGGTGATTTACAAGATAAGGAATTGAAGAAAAATAAATAAATATTAGAATTGCATTTTAAATTCATTCACGATCATGCAAATTTAAATTTAATGCTTTTCTTAGAATGAGAAATAGTTGTGTTTATTTTTATTATAATCACCTTCAACATTAATCAATCGGTCGGATCGACTAGGATTTTAAAAGCTATTGATGACCTAATGCAGACAAATATTGCTTAGTAATGACTTTGGCCAGTGGACTTCAGCATCACAGAATTTGCCCCCCAACCCAATTCTGTTATCATTTCACTCAGAAAATGTAAACAATTAATTTAGCATAAATTGAATTTTGAATAATTTAATTACAGTAATTTAAATAATAAAAACCAACAATAATAAAGACAATTAAAATTTAATTATTTTTCTCCCACACAGTCATTAACACAACATCACCTTCAGCAATATCTCAAGTGAGACAATCTAATAATTGAATACATTGGTTTAATAGGCACCAATAATTTAGTCGTTTTTGATATGAAACAGTCACACGACTTTCTGTTTATGGCAATCACATAGTTACAAACTAACAAAATTACAAATAAGAAACATAGGAACAGAAAAGTGCATCTTATATTTTGACTTTTCTAATGCTTGATTTGAGCTGTTTTTTTTGTACCTATTGAAATAATTAGATATAAGAATAAACCTTTTGGGAATAATTTCGAATTTCATGCAGATTCTGTGGATCATCTGTGTTTCATGTAAAAATATTTAAAGAAATACAATATTAATTTAGTTGAAAATTTAGTTTTCAAAGTAACCAACTATTTGCTTAATAAAGATTTCAAAAAAAAGAAAAGTATAACATATATATACTCCCAATATGTATTTTATATAAATGAAGATGATATATCAGATTCTTAAATAAATTAGCCGACATCGAGTCCAGCTGGACTTGCTTTAGATTTTCTTTTCCTAGGAATCTTCTCAGCTAAGAAAACGACGATGGGCAATGCACTGAGATGGCTAAGACGGGCAAATAGCTCTTTCAGGTCGCAGTGCCAATATCCTCTGTAACAATCAAAGCTATTCTACAACAGTTTTAAAGCCGAGAATAAATAAGTGCCGAAAATGATTCATTTAATTATATTTTTAAATTTCGTTATTTATTTAGTTCATTTGATTAAGAAAAATATCATTTTGAAATTTTCTAAAATGTTAATAATCCTATCAATTCAAACTAATACTTTTGTAGCACTATATTTATCGTCTCATGCAGTCCCCTCCTGATCCTTGTGTCCCGTGAACAACTCTGCTTGACTTAATGTAGTCATCAAATTGGATGAAACAATTAATATCACGTCATTTTTATAATTTACACATAAAGTAAGTGTGCACCAATAAAAAAATGTGAATTTTCAATAAAGAAAATGTTCAAAACTCTACTATGAAACACTCATACAATTTTCTGTTGTGGCAATCACATAGTTATAATTGGTAAATATTGATGTAAAACACTTAAACATTTAGAAATATAAAATACAATTATAAACTGTAAGTATTAATAGAAATATAAAAACTGAAACTTTTTTTTAACTTAAAAAAAGTATTTAGTAAAGTTGTATATCTGTTAGCTATATATAAACCATAATCTTCATGTCAGAAGATGCTGCGATGTTCCTAAAAAAAACATGGGACAAGGGACTTCAAGACATCAATTTCGAAAATTTGACACAATCGTAATAAGAGAAGTAACAATGAAGTCATATTGAAAGTTGAAGTTAATATTTTTCTAAGGATAGAGGGAATGAAAAATGCTGGAATACCCAATGATGATTTTCACTTTAAAGGAAGTTGTTAAAAGTGACAAACTTAAAGAAGAATAGAATTCAAAAGGAAGGAAAAGTGAAAGAAGTTCTATACGGTAACTATATGCTAACAGACGTAGAGATGGATAGATAAATAAAGTAGGACAACTAGCTGGTAGGGTTATAGTAAAGTATACCAGGGCAGATCGGTCATAGTTTTAATCTAAATAGATAGAGTTTAGTGAAATTTAATTTACTAACCAGCAATTCCTGTTTTTCATTATCATAAATATCACCATGTTACATGTATAATGTTTTGATTGATTTTTTTTTGCTGTTGTTTTGAAGTCATAGGGCAAATAGTACGTCCGTTTTAAAGCATGTACTTTAACAATCCTTGCAGTTATGAAATTTGAATGACCTTAGATAAGGAATAATTAAATTTAACATATTATAATTACTATTCGTCTTTTGAGAGGAAACAACCTATACGCTAACCAAAGTCCCACCGGGCACTTATAGCTACTTTATAGAAAAACTATAACCGAACGAGTCTAGAACAAAAATCTAGACCCAGATCCAACCCATCTAAGATTCACCGTAGTTCGAACTAATTGGACAATAATCTTGAAGGGAAAAATACTTCCATGCTCTTTTTCCAATCAAAAGACCTGAACCTAAATTCCTCACAATCCAAGTAATCTGTCAAAAGATTGATAGGTGTTTCTTGCTCTTCCATACGAACTCTACGAAAGAGATATGGCATCATCCCCATTACGTAGAGGGGGAACATTAAACCCAATGCCCAGTAACGGATTCAATCAAATCTTAAAAGAGGTACATGAAAGTGACAGCAACATCTCACCAGACCTTGGTCTGGACTCCCAATGAGCATCTTAGACTACTGACTACCAACTGAGCTCATCCATAAGTATGAATGCTGTGAAATTCCTAAGAGACTGGAAGTTTGACAGATAAGTGCCTGAGGCAGATATTTAGCTGCCTTTGAATGATATCGGCAAATATTAAGTAACGCGTTTCTGTATTTTCAATAATTAATGGAAAAATTGATAAATTTATTTCCTTTTTTCCTTTCCGATAAAAAAAAGGTCTCCTATGGTGTATGGACATTATGTTCCAAAATGCCTCCTCTCTGAGAGTTATACCTATTATTTATTATTATTATACCGGGTGCCTAATGGCGTGGGACCTAAGCTTATGTGGCTTTTATCCCCCCGATGCCCCCCCCCATATTCCCTTAATTAAACTCCCCCGGTAGCTTACCGGTCAGTCTACAATATCCCAGGATATCCTAAAACTCCAACTCGCCCAGGCAATCCTGCGAGAGAGGTGCCCTCCGAAATACGCGGAACCTAGTACCAGCGAAACGGGGACACTGACATAAGTAGTGGTACACAGTTTCCCTGACTCCGTCGTCGCAGTTCTGACAGATGGGACTAAACGTCCTCCATATGTTAAACAAGTGACTAGACACCCAAGTGTGTCCAGTCACTACCCCCACCAAGGTTCTGAGACCTGTCCTACTGAGGGACAGGAGTTACTCCGAAATTCCCTGCTTACTTGCTTTTATAAATCTTTTAGCTTGGAGGAACCCCTGCGTGTCCCCCCAGCATTTCTCCAAGACTCTCATCTCACAAAGTCTAATCTGTTTATCACGAAACTTCTTTGTGACGGCGAGGGCTGGTTCATCAGGACCACAAAATGGTAATCCCTCCCTAGCCAACTGATCCGCCCTCTCATTGCCCTCTATTCCCGCATGTCCAATAGAGGCACACCTTACCCCTCCAAGCCAAAGTACGAGTATTAAGCTTTCTCCTACATTCTCCCACTAGTTTCGAACTCCACCATGGCTTACTCAAAGCCCTTAGTGTGGCCTGACTATCAGAGAAAATTCGCACCTCTTTGATCTTTCCCTGCCACTCCCCCCACAAAGCGGCAGCATTCGATAATGCCCACCACCTCGGACTGGAAGAGAGTTATACCTAAAATGAACAAATACCTTAGCTCTAACAAAGCTCCTACTTATGCGGTTTCATATTTATTTTGTAAATGCAAATACTCATGGTGTAAATGCATACCAAAAAATAGAGAATGCCTACCCTGTGTAACTAGAAGGAGGCTGAGAATCTATATCATTATATAGCAAGGTATCCTATCTTAAAGGAGTACAGATTTAAGTGGTTGCGAAAGGTGAAAGAATTGAGTCTTCTGGTAGAAGAAAGATGTTCTGCATAAAATGGGCAAAATTGATTAAAATTATATTAATTTTATATTTCTACAAATACATATAGACAATGTTCAGTAAATTAAAATAATACATAAAACTCCGTTGAAATATTGGGGGGCTTTATACCCGGAAGCAACTCGAAGCTGGCGGTTTTTATAACCATTTTTATAAAATTTTCTTTTTAGCTATTTTGTAAAGTTTTAATGTGTATAATGAAGAAGAAAATGTATTCTGTTAATAAAAATAAAAGCTTTTTCTATTCTATTCTAATCATGGTATAAAAGTTGGAAAGGTATCAGTTCTGGATCCAAAATACGAAAAACTGGTATTACATAAAGTGATGCAAAAGGATGAAAAAATATCAACTTATCTTAACTTATTCTCTCTTTAAAACTACCTTTTTTTTTTATATATTTCTTACTTTTCCATTATATTTACAAAATAAACTTAAAGCATAAAGACATAATCACTTTGCTCTAGTAATGGGTAGATGCAAAATGGGTTACAGATTCTTTAAAAATTTGCAAAAGTAAAAATAATTAATGTTGTTTGGTGTTAGTGTTAAAGATGCCCACACACACATAACTCCCCTACTATCCTCTTTTAAACAAATAATTTCTTTTTATGAAGAGTGAAAAATAGATGAGAGGAAATAGATGAAATGACCGAGCGATAAGTGATGCTGTTGGTGATTAATTGGTGACTTTGATTAATTACTTAGAGATAGCTTGGCTTGAAGAGCGGTATCCCTAGTTTGCACTTTTGCTTGTTTTAACTGTTGATTAGTTTGATCAGATCTCCTCTTGCTTGTATAAGGGCTTTGATAGTGGAATAATCGGTTACTTCCTGCAAGGAAACAACAATGACTTAATGTAGCTTGAATTAACATTTTGAGAATTGTATAAAGATTTCTGAATGACGCTTTAAATGCTTGTTACCAGAATGGCTGGTTTCTTGAAAGTAAGTCGTAAATTAATCCAAATTTTGGATTAAGACTAAGTGAAGTCCGGAAAATGCCAGGTTTTTTCTAAGATTTTTCGATAACTTGAAATTGTTGTCTATTCGTCCGTTTAGGATGGTAAGAACTCGTTGAAAGTGGGTGGGCATAGCACTGATACGGCTGATATCAATAACATGAAGTCTCCAACACTTGTTGCCCACAACCTGGTGACTTTCTTCAACAGAACACTGTTTATATAATTATTAAATTTGGAAAAAGACTTTCTACATTTACTTATATGGAGTAAATTAACTCATATGGAGTTTTGCGTGAGATGTCGAAATAAAAATTGCTTCATCCTGCTCTTGGTTTTTTGTAAGAATTAGTGAAATTTTTTTTGGAGAACGGTTCCCTGTAGTCGCATTATTGCTAGAAAATCGTCACATTTCTATTATATTGACGACATAGACATTGCCTAGATACATTTGAAAATGCTTGCCATTAGAAGATCCATAGACAATAATGTCCCTTTATTCGAAAGTAGTGCATGTGTTCGGGCATTTCCCAATAAATTATTAAAGTCAGAAGAATTGAGAAAAAGTAAAATATCGAAAAAAAAAAAAAGAAACCAAAGCTAAAGCATTAGATTTGTACAAAGTTTTATTTTAACCAAATAAATTAAAAAAAAAAAAAGAAGCAGTAAATGTTAATAAAAGTGTAATAAAAATGTTTAATTAATAAGTATACTATTCTATAGAGTGCACTAATTGATAGATAAATTTTAAATAGTAAAACATCCAATAAAAAATAATAAAAAAAATAAACAAATCACTTCAATGTTATTTAATGAGAATTCGCAAGTAATTTATTGTATGAAGTGTAATAAAATCTGGTGGTAACACTAAGTGACTATCTCTTACTGTGAAGTATTCCGCTTCCAATGGGAAAAAAAAATTTCTGGATTTTGTTAAGGTGCACAACAGTTTGCACCTGTTTCTCATCATTTGTAAGCACTCATCCGGGATGCATATCCCTACCCACCAGTCTAACAATTTCTACAGCAAACCCACAATCTAGGTCTAATCATATTCCTCTACTCCCTTATATCACTTATAAAATAAATACCTATATACAGCACACCAGTAAACAACTAAACACATACATATGTACAGCTAGTTTCACAACAAATGAAAGAGATGAACCTCCGTAAGATATTCGAAAGTCTTATTGATATTGCCCTCATTGCCTGCTAATACATCTGTAAGACTGGTCGGCAAATTTACCTTTCCCCGCGCGTTTACATATTTCGAACATTCCAATAGAATATGTGGGACCGTTAATGTCATATTGCAAGCGCTGCATACCGGCGGAGGTTCTCTCCGGAATATGTGGCTGTTTGTCAACATGGTGTGACCGAGTCTCATTCTCGCTAGCACAACTTCTTCTCGCCGAGACTCGCGAGTTGAGGTTGACCATTTCTTTGTGGTTCCCTTGATATTCCTTAGTTTATTTGACAGCTGCACTGATTGCTATTCCTTTTCCCAGATGGAAAGATTTTGTTTTTTTAAAAAAGCTTTCCAATCGATTGCAAGGACACATTCGTCTCTACAAGTCATTGATGCCGCTTCTTTAGCAGCTTTGTCAGCAGATTCGTTATCTCTTATCCCCACATGACCGGGAATCCAAAAAAAGAAGACTTCTTTATTTTCTCGCAGCCATAGTTCCAAGAGCGTATGTATGCACTGAATCAACAAACTATCGGAGTCCCGATTGCCTATCATCTCCAGTGAGCTCATTGAATCGGAGCAAATAATATATTTCTTAGGTTCATTGTAGTTCCGAATATGTCCTAGGGCTTTGTACACAGCGAATAACTCGGCTGCAGATATGCTTGAGATATTGCTTAATGGGAAGCAATAGCAATAGAAGCAATAGATGGAGATGGACAAATATACATAACTAGTTGTATATAACTAGCAAACGAGGTTGAACATAAACGTCAAAGACACGTATGAGAAAATTGCGAAAAAGACAAAGTTTTGGTGATTTTTTTTCGAAAACAGGTTCAAAATTTTTCTTCTAGCAATTGGAGTACTAACAATACCATCTAGACCAATCACCTTTGTTGTGGTTGGTTCCGCAGAGCTGGAAAGCATCAGAGATATTTTCCGTGATAACCTACTTCTTTTTGCGGACATCGACCGGTTTCGGGCGTTTGCCCTTCATCAAGATGTTTTTGTCAAACAGTATAATATTATAGACTTGCACAGAGCAAATTCAGTTGATACACACGTCGTTGACCCGCCCGACCTTTTGGGTGATTAATGGTCGTTGTCGCTGGATGTTTATATCTCCTATTAGCTATTTACTTGTTGCATATTTATTTATATAGTTGTAAATATTCAATAAGACAATTGAAAAAAAAATCTCCATAAAAATATTTTTAAAGTAAACTGATCAAATTAAAGTTGGTATCTTTGGATCAATTTGAAGTTGGTATCCCAGTGTTGGGATATACTCGTAAATATGGGCGAATGCTCACTTAAAGAACTTCATCCGTATACAAATTTAATAAAAATTTTGCTTAATTAGGACAATTATTTTGCCAATTAAACATAGATAACACTTAATGAATGATTTTTTTTTTTCTATAGCTGGATAGAATAAAGACGCAGAGCTAGATAAACGTCATATATTTTTATATTCCCACATGGTTTAAAAAAAGGAAACTAATGGAATCCACGACATTCATTATTTCACAATAATGTATATAATATTCTTTCCTTTAACCCTGAGCCAACAAAACTTTTATAGATTTCAAATCTTCTTAAGTATCTTCCAGTTGAGTAACCTAATCCAGTTGACTAACCTTAAGTATCTTCCAGTTAAGTAAACGTATCTCATGCGTTTGAAAGGGTGTCCAAGGTGTATGTTTCGACTGTGTAATGAAGAAGATGAATTACAATATTTCAATTACTCTCAAGCAGATTTGTTACAACCTTGGTCAGTGACCATCTGACAATGAGTAGGAGAGATGGAGACCAAAACAGGAAGCATATATGGAAACTCATGTGCAGATCTGTACCACGGATAAAGATGTAGAAGTTATGATAAAACGGATTTATGATATCGTGGAAAAAGGCCTTTACGATGATTACCACAGCATCTTACAATAAACATACGCAGAGATATATTATATGTACAATTATTTGGAATTAAACATATTTGCAGGTCAATCTGCATTTGTAGAAATTTATAGACAATCCAAAAAACCAAACCACTTGTAAGCGAAATAACAAACAACAATAAAACGACAAATAATAAAGAAGAAAAAGAAAGTAACGCAGAGCAATGACAAAGCAATAAATGTCGTAAATATTTATGAGGCTAAAAACTAAATATTGAATTTTCTACAAGATATCAATTACAATATAAATATGCAATTTTCAACAATTAAACTACTGCATTTAAATTGGAATATTATCTAAGACAATGGGGTAAACTATTAGTTAATAAAAATAGATTATTTAAAAATATAAACAGAAAATTATAGCAATAAGGAAGCATAAATGAAATGGAATCAAGAGTTCCTGTAGTTATAAAAAAAGAGTAAGGTCAGGCGAAGGACAATCCAGAAAGTAAAATGTGTTATAATCTTGCAGAACTAATAAAACAAGTGTCAAGATATTTTTGTATTACGTATAAGTGTATATTAAACAAAGTACACACTAAATATTCCAAACCTAAAAAAAAATATGTGTACATATAAAAACAAAATAAGAATCTGAGCAAACGCGGTCTATTACACATAAATAAACTATATTAATCAGAAACTTAATGTAAGCTCTTTAATACTTTTTACATTTTTATTTATTTATAAATATGAAAACAAAAATTTTAATAAAAAAATCATTAGATTTTCCTACAGAAATATTGCTAAATTGGCGAGTTTACGTTTATTAAAATTTAGTAATTTTTAGGTTTATAATCTTTAAAGACAATAAGAAAGTCATTGTGGAGAGAAACTAAATGAAAGGTTCTACTAAATATTCAGAAGGCATAAGATGTTTAGGAATATTTGTGTATCTATTTTCGTGGTCGTAGTATCAAAATTTCGCGAAACTTATATTTAACATAATTTGTCCAGAATTCTTTTTTAAGATATTGAGCGTTAAAAAAAAAAAAAAAAATACATTTAATTATTATTGGTAATGCAAAATTTACTTGCTAATATCCAAAATAGTCCAGAGATTCAGCAGGCATTGCATTAGCATTTAGTTTTATTATTGGATTCGTCTTACCGTCTGTCAGGACAGTATTCTGAGAAGACTCTTCTTATTGCGACGAAATTCTCATTCGAGTTCCTCGCTTAGTTATTGTAACATTAATTGGTTTTCCGAAGAGGAGTCTCTTAGGAAAATTGCCTTTTTACATTACATTATCTGTTTAATACAGCCATCTTAACAGAGTTCGTATGATTCTGCATTTCTTTCGCTCTACTGCTGTCCATCCAGTTTCTTTTTGCACCAATCATCTTTGTGATTATCAATAAAATATGACTTGTTTTCTTTCTTTTGTTTAATATCACTTGCTCTCATACTCTATTTTCAGTATTCGTGTAGTTTTCATATATGGCCACCAATTTGTTATTTAATAAAACAATCTAGAACGGAGAGTCATCATTCATGATCCTTTTTGCTGGAACCACGATTGTTCCACAATATTTTCAATGGACGCACAATATCATCACAACACATACATTCGTACACAACATATATTCATTTCAAATATACCAACCTTTATTGTTGTCCTCAAAGTAGTGCAGCAAAAGCTAATGCAACTTTTGCACAACCCCTTTTTTTTTAGCAACAAACTATTTCCACTGCAAAAAAATAATGTTGTTGAGTCATTCATTAACTTATCTAGCGCTTTAACGGTCCATTTTTTTGTAGGAAACAATGCCAGTTAAAAAAATAAAATTTGTAACTGTGTTTTAGTTAATTAAGCTTAGATATTAATGCATAATAATCAGATACACTTTAACTGATCCTTTTCTTATTTTGGGAGTTCGTAAAAAACTTAAGCGCGATTACATCCGCAAAGAATAACCTATAAAAGTAGTGGCAAAACTTAGGAAGATTAAAGCTAAGAAATGAAGCAACTATATTTTTTTTTGCTTTCTCTTATTTCATTAAGCAAGAAATATGTAGAAAACTAAAACGGGAAAAAAATTACAACAAAGTATAGAATTTTTTATAGAAAGAAGGATGGCGTAAAAAAAAAAAGAACGCAAACCGCCTTCTGAAAAGATTTATAGAAATGATGTTTTTACATTATTATAATGAAATAAATATTAATAATTACTTCTGCTCAGAATCTTATGTATTAAACAAAAATAAAACTATTCTGGTTATTAACACTGAAATATTTATTGAATGAGCAATACAAATAATAATAGAATTTGTCAGTACATTTTTTTTGTATTCATGTCCAAATAAGGTTAATCTGATTACTAGTTGAATTATGGGTAATCTACTGAAAATTAAATATTAACCTTTTGTTATGGTTTGTAGAACACGAGAAGAATTGTGTGAGCGATATTGCTGTCAAGTGTGCGAAGCGATATATTTCCTACTTCAACAAATCCAGCAAGCTGGACTGAAAAATTTGGCGAACTGTTACCTCTACTAACTTCTTGATCTTTGAAGGTATGAAGTTATTTACGTAAACATACAAATTTTTGCTTTTTATCTTTTATTAACCATTAATCTTGTTGAATATGTTGGCTAAAAATTTAGAGCGAGTATTTTTACACAGTGCAAATAAACAACTCTTACTGCGCAAAAAAACCTGACATTATATACCTCGTGCATTTTTATTGTGGTTGGTTCCGCAGAGCTGGAAAGCATCAGAGATATTGCTTGCTTCTTTTTGTGGTCATCAATCGGTTTCAGGCGTTCGCCTATCAGCAGGATGTTTTTAACAAAACAGTATGATAACATAGACAGTCATAGAGCAAATTCAGTTGATAGACTAGTCCAGTGTAATATCCAGTGTTATTGTACGGTCAACTAGATTTGCTCTCTACAAGTCTGTTATCCCAGTGGTTTGGCAAGAACATCCTAATGATGGGCGAACGCCCGAAACCGGTCGATGACCACAAAGAAGAAGGAGGCTACCTCGGAAAGTGTCTCTGATCCTATACTTTTCATGATTGCCACTAAAAATTTCAAAACCGACACAACAAATCCTCGTTCCCACACATCTCCTGATATAAAAAAATAAAAAATCTGTGTGAAATAGTCACATGAACTTTTTGTTCGATCGTAGAATTTTTACTAAATCTCTGCTTGTCTTCAATTTTATGTCAATTTGGTGATAATAAAAATGACTTTCTGGGGGGAAAAAAACCATACACTCCCTCACTTTCCAAACTTCTATAAATGAACTTTCTCGCAATAAAGTTCCCACAGCAAATGTGATTCATAGTTAGTGAAACAAATTTAATGAAATCTGTGGGTAAAATCAATCCCAGAAAATCAAATATTTCAATAATGTCAAAATTTTGATAACCAATTAATTTTAATTATTATTATTATTATTGAGAAGATAGATTTGTATAAATAAACTAAAATAGCACCTTAGAGGAAAACATAACCCCCTCCCGTCATTTCCCCAAAAAAAACACCTTAAATGAATTTTCCACGAGAAATGTTTCAAATAATAGTTTTAAGTCTTTATATGTGCCTCGATATACTAAGTTTACAAAAAATTGTTCAAGCCGATTTCCGGAAAATCTCAGAAACCTAGAAAAAAAAAACAGCTCAGGAAAAACACACTTCCGGTTACCCGATTTTCTTCAAATTCAGAATATTAGCAATATATAATTAATTCAATTTAATATTATTTATAATTATATAACAACATATAACGTTAGAGGAAAACATAACACTTAACCTTCCCCAAAAGCATCCTAAAATTTTTCCAGAGATATGGTTCGAATAGAAGTTGTAGAGCTTTTTGTATGGGTAGTTAATATAATTAGTAAAAAGAACATCCCTGGAGCAGTTTTCGAAAATTTTTCTTTTTCTGGATTTTTTTAAGGTTTTAAGGAGCTATGGTCCTTTGCACCTGTTCCTAATTTGTAAGGACTAATCCGGGATGCATATCCATACCCACCAGTCTAACAATTTCTACAGCAACCCCACAATCTAGGTCTTATCATATTCCTCTACTCCCTTATATCACTTATAAAATAAATACCTATACACAAGACACCAGCAAACAACTAAACACATACATATGTACAGCTAGTTCCACAACAAATGAAATAGATGAACCTCCCTAAGATATTGATAAAGTCTTATTGATATTGCCCCCATTGTCTCCTAATACATCTGTAAGACTGGTCGGCAAATTTACCTTTCCCCGCGCGTTTACATATTTCGAGCATTCCAATAGAATATTCGGGACCGTTAATGTCGTATTGCAAGCGCTGCATACCGGCTGAGGTTCTCTTCGGAATATGTGGCTGTGTCTCAACATCCTGTGACCGAGACTCATTCTCACTAGGACAACTCCTTCTCGGGGACCGAGACTCTCGATTTGAGGTTGACCATTTCTTTGTGGTACCCTTGATATTCCTTAGTTTATTTGACAGCTGAACTGATTGCCATTCCTTTTCCCAGTTGGAAAGATTTTGTTTTTTTAGAAAAGCTTTCCAATCGACTGCAAGGACACGTTCGTCTCTACAAGAGATTGATGCCGCTTCTTTAGCAGCTTTGTCGGCAGATTCGTTATCTCTTATCCCCACATAAAGGAGACTTCTTTATTTTCTCGCAGGATAGTTCCAAGAGCGTATATTTGCACTGAATAAACGAACTATCGGAGTCCCGATTGCCTATCATCTCCAGTGAGCTCCTTGAATCGAAGCAAATAATATATTTCTTAGGTTCATTGTAGATCCGAATATTTTCTAGTGCTTTGTACACAGCGAATAACTCGGCTGTAGATATGTTTGAGATATTGCTTAATGGGAAGTTGTACAGCCTCTCAATCATGGCGAAAGCTGCTCCTACTCCATTTATCTCCTTTGACCCGTCGGTGAATATTTTAATATAATTTTTATATTTAAGCAGTAGTCGCTCTTGCAGAAGGTTTTTGTATACGTAGTTTGGAGTTTTACTTTTAATATATTTAACTAGTGTGCCGTCAAACTTAAGCCCATTCAGTGTCCAAGGTTCTTATTTTGGAGAGATCAAATAATTTTTAAAATGTATGCCCAAAGGTAAATTGTTTGTATTTATCCTAGCGTATAAATGTTGAAATTGAGGATTGTAATGACTTCATAGGCGACATGATTTTTTAACGGCAACAACCTTGACACATAGAATGTCACATCAGGATGTCCCTTCTAACTTGCAGTGCTGGTTCTCCACTTTCAGCTAGTTGAGAAAATTACAAAAAACTGAAAAATCCATTGAGTAAAGTGGTACTTCCGGTTGAGCAATTTTGTCGGATAAATTCCTATCGAACCCCATGGTGATATCCTCATGGAAGGAAGGTCAATTTTTATACTTTCCGCGATTTTTTGTTTTTGAGCTATTCTAAAAACCAGTTTTTTTGGTCTTAGTCCGGGGAGCTAAAAAAAAACCGTATATTTCAGGTGAAAACTCGATATACCGGCTCGATTCCACACGTTTATAATACTTCCAGCACTTAGAGGAAGTAAAAGTAAATGCACCAAAGACGAATATAAAATATCTCTTTAAAAATTTGCCTACACGACCCTCTCCAGCAATGGTTAATATAATTTTAATTGACAGGTTTTCGTCAAACTAATTATTATTATACAACGTTTAGTTGAAGTTAAATTAAAAACAGGTAGTATTGTGGGTAATTGAGGGTTCTCAGCGCATGGTTGGCAGTAACTTGTAATGCATGTGATTTCATTGTAGTTCAGAAACACTGGAAATTTAACTTAACTATTCCGATGAAACATCCAAATAAAATAAAAAAATAGTTCCAAAAAAAGTGACCGGCAAGAAAAACGTTAGAGCCGTTTTCGAGAAAATTATGAAAACTTCAGAAACCTAATTAGTTTAAAATAGGGGCACTTCCAGTTTATCATTTTTACTTTTCAAAATTGGAACTATGCGATTTTCTTCAATATTATACAGATATTTCAGAACATTGTTAAAATTTAAATTTGTAAAATACACAATAACATTTAAGTGTTAAAAGATTAACTGATAAGGAAATAATCTAAATTTATCTGACAGTGTATCCACGCCTCTAAACACTCAATTATCTCACCGTTTTATTAGGAAGCATTAATTATTGTAATTGTAACATACAGTTGTGTAGAAAATGCCAACCCATATTCTACAAGTATAAGTTTGAATGTATTAAGCGACAGTGCTCAAAACTACTTCCAGATAGTGATTAAGATGAATAGGTTCTTAAAATTGTTTCACGAAACACTATGAAAAAAACATTGATATTTTACGATAAAGAATATTGAGCTATATACTGTTTCAGCAAGATTGGTAAAATCATTATGTAATTAACAAATTAGTTATGACCTTAACAAATAGTAATGGGTTAAAGAGTAATTATTACTTTCTCTTACTCTTCTGCCAAATTTCCGATACGAGTTTTCACCGGAAATAACCGTATTGAGGTCCCCTGAGTCCAAAAATGTGTGTGTTTGAACAGCATAGCTCAAAAATGAAAAATCGTAGAAAGTTTAAATTTGATATTCCATTTAGTAGGTATCACCATGGGATCCGACAGTAAGTCACATCTGTCAAAATTCCTCAACCGAAAGTACCACTTTACTGAATGTTTTTTTTTCACTTTTTCGCGATTTTCTCAAAAATTGTTTTTCTTCAAACTTATAATTTTTCTTCTAACTACGCATAGAAAATTCTACAACTTTTATTTAAAACATTTCTCTGGTAAAATTCATTTGAACGCACCTTTGAGGGAAGGGTGGGGTTATGTTTTCCTCTAAAGTGCTATTTCAGTTTACTAAACAATTTTGTCATCTAAATAAGTAATATTAATTAGAAATAAATGTGTTGTTGAAATTCCGAGTTTGAAAAAATCGAATGGCAGGAAGTTCGTTTGTTTTTTTAATTTATTTTTAAGTTTTCTGGTATTTTCTCGTAAACGGCTCCAATGATATTCTTTAAACTGCGAATGTGAACTACGCATATAAACAGCTCCAAATTTTAATGTATAGTAAAGTAAAGTCATTTAAGGGGGCTTTTGTAAGAGGGGTGGGGTGATATTTTTTGTCTAAATTGCTATCATAGTTGATTATATAATTTTACCATCCAAACAAAATTAGTTAGAAATAAATATATAGCTAAATTTCCGAATTTCGTAAAGAAAATTAGTAAACCGGAAATGCGCTTTTACTGAACAGTTTTTTTTTTCAGATTTCGACGAATTTTCTTTAAACTTTGGTACACTAACTATTCGAAATTCTAATGTTTTATTTAATCTATGTTTGATTTCTGTTTAATCCGAATCTAAATATTGAATCTAATAATTGAACTCTAATGCTTTATTTAATCATTTAACGACATTGATATCTTGGTCTAACAACTTTCCGTGTCCGCATTATTGTAAGAATAAAGATTAAATTGCAGATTATTAGGAAATATAATTATTAAAACAGAAGTAATTGGTTTTATAATGTTGTAATTAGGTCACCAAAACCTGACCACCTTACATCTTGGCAGAGGTTTTTCAAACGATTAAAGTTAATGTTTTTATGACGCTAGTTGAGCGTCAACTAGAATACAAACCACAGGCAGAGTTAAAATATTTTGACTACATCATTAATGTTATCCGAACAAAATAGTATCTATTTTGTCACTGTTCATTCTGATAAACATGGTCATAAAAGATTTCTAGACATAGTGGCCATAGTGATCCTTAAACCCAGATTTTCATACAAAAATTTCCCACCAGAGATGTCAAAAACATTATTGTTTGTAGAAGATGGAATCATGGCACTGGAAATCACAAGAAGAAGCCTTAAACAATATTAAAAATAGTGGGCAATTGACCTGATATTATCGCAAATGTACAAGGCAAATAGAGAAAAGCCACTGCTTAAAACAAGCGGGAGTTTGCCAAACCCCGCTTAAAAAAAATATGCAATAATGGCCTGAGCGTCTTGCCATATTATAGGCATTACAGCCTAAATTTAGAAAGGAAAGCAATACAATGGTAGCTAAAGATCGAATGATTTCAAAAGAGTCGTATAATTTTGATAAAAAAAAAAAACGCATAAGCACAAAAGCAGGCTTTCTTTCGCTGAAAAAAAGAGATGAACAAGCAAGTTCCTAATTATTTGCTTATATATTTCATAATATTTGCACTTTGTAGATGAGTACTCCAGGAAGAGCCGCAGAATCGAACATTAATAAAGTTCATATATAGAAGTACATCTGTAATGCTATAATGGTGGAAGTGAGGAGTGAAGCTAAATCCATTGGGGCCTAAAAGATCCTTGTGCTTACACTTCTTTACATTCTGGCGAAACAAAAAGAAGCATAGTAATATGCAGATGAAATGATGATGATGTGTAATGGAGGAGCTGTTCATTGCCTTTGTACGCTAGGTCCAAGTTGCAGGTCAATTTAACTTTGATTGTTTTGGAAGTGTTAGTACCATTCGAGACCCAGAATCTCACGAAGATAACAATTTCTCAGAAGAAAGTGAATAAATCAATGTTATCATGGGTTTGTATTTCTAATTATTAACAATATAGCCCAATCTTCCTTATTAATGGCGCAATCATAAGATATAAGAAATGTTTAATTAAATTTTTGTAAAAGGAAATGATTGAATGAATGAAAAATGATGAATGAATTTGATGAATTTTTGATGTCATTACATTAAAGACAAAGGTTAAGATATGATGAAAAAAAAAATTTAAGCAAAATAGAGATGGATAAAAAATAATTAACTTATTAATTAAAACGTCATAAAGTGCAAAAAAAAAAATAATAATTTTGTTCAGCTAATTGAAAATTATTATAGATAACAAAAATAATTTAACGCAATCATGACGATATAATAGAGGCCTGAAAAAAAACTTAATTAAGAATTTTGTTAAACAAAAAATATAAGTGGATTATTTGCATTTTGTGTTTGTAGTTTACTTTTTTGTGCAATATATGTTATATTCAAGTGTGTGTGAGTAATAGTAAAACAACAAGAATGATGTTTAACATGAAAATCTTGGGATAATATTTACATATTGCAGGAATGTTTCCACTTATTAGAATAGCAATTTATTGCAAAATTGTAAAGTGTTTTTTTTTTATTGCCAATAAGTGATGATTAAATTGTTATTATATATACGACATTATAGAGTTATATAACTCCACTTGTTCAGGCTGAGCCAGCTATAAAAATTCCTTAAAATTATTAATCAGTTTTGGCCATAATCATTTCAAGTATTTAAATAAATTATAGACAACCCACCACCCACTTATTCATATTGACTTGAATTAAAACTATCTCAAACTTAAAATCTAACTAAAAAATGTTTTAACTACTGGTCGGTGCAAGTTTTACTAATATTGCTCAGTTATTTGAGCGCCTCTATGAGTTTCATAGGAAGTACATATTTTATAGTGCACTGAGTACGGGAAAAATTGTTTTTGTCCCAGTTTGGGATATTTGTATTTGTTAAAGAAAAGCTATAGTAAGAAAGAATTACAAGAAACTCAAATACATAACAGAAGTTTAGGTCTAAATCTCCATCTACCGAAAATGCGAATTACTAAATGTTATACTGAAAATTTCTCATAAAACTCTAAATAGTTGATAAAATATAGAAATGAATACAATGAACTCTTTGTAATGATTACGTTTTGAGTTGTTTTTTTTTTTTTTAAGGCGGATCAACCAACTGAAGTCACTGGAGCCCTCGGTGCCTTTTTACAGCACTGCCGGCTTTCAAACAGTTACTGGGAGAGTCCTTAAGCGAGAAAGTCTAAAGGAGTCCTGCTGGACTCGAACCCGGCAACTCCGCGTTCAAATCCCAAGTTAAATACCACTAAGCTGATCCCTGGCTCTAACGTTGACTATCATAATTATGTAAATTAATTTCTATATGTTACAAATTCAAATAAATCTAAATAATTAAAAATTAATTCAACAATAACCGTCCAACTCAATTGAGACTCGTCAATATATCTGAGGGCACATTGGCGCCTGGAACGTTCTTAGTGCATTGCCAGCCTCCGGGCAATGTTGATCTTCTAGAATAACTTCCTCAGAGTTCCAAGAGTAACGTTTTTACCAACTAGCTTCTACAAGTAGTTGCTAAGTAGGTTCGGTTTAAATACTACACACTAAACTCCTAACAATACCAATTTATTGTTGAACACAATAAATTACAAATAAAACATGTAAATACACTGTAAAAAGTTCCCTTAGTTCGAATATTTATTCACTTTTAACAAGCGCGCACTCCTTTTCTAACAAGACTGATGACTTACTCAAGCTGTTTTTCTCCTATTTATACCACTGGAGAAGGTTCTAAAAGGTTCTAGATTGTTTCTTCTAGATCGCAGTAAACCGCTGTAGAAGAGTCTAGAAGCGCTCCGCTAGCGCTTCCCAGCGGCCACGAGAAGAACTTGAGGTGCCTGCTTCTTCTCCTAGATGGCACTAGTGGCTGCGTTACAATACACACATTGGAATAAAGTCTCATTATCTGGTAGTCTTAGTTCCCTGGTATTCATAGCGTTTGTCAATATAAAATGAACTATTTTTTCTTATGTATTTGGCAGAAATTGCATTCATAATTCTGGAAAGAATAATTATAAAATAATAAATTTTACAAGTTCTATTAAAAAGGGGACAACTTTTTTTGGCGGTAAAAATACACGAATTTCTGTTACAAGTATATTGATCATAAAAATTAAACAGACATCATTCAAAACAAGAATATTGGCAACATATTTTACAGTCTAAATATTATGTAATCACTATCACATTTTCCCGGTTAATCAATTTTCATTCAGAGATAAAATTTTAGCCATACAGTTATTTCGCCTAAATAATAAAGTATGGTAAGAGTTTTTAAATTGCAGGAAATGATACATATATAAGTTCTGCTATGTTGCTCACACACACAAAATCTAATTTATAAAAATTACTTTTTTTGGGGGGCATCAGATAATCTCAAATATATATTTCGGGTGAAAACTCACTTTGATATGTTCACAATGTTACCTTAAATCACTAAAACACAAATAAAAGAAAATGGTCACGTAATTTTATAGTTGTGTCATCATTGAAGAGAAACAATTTTCTAGTTAATCAACTAAGTTGACATTTATAACTTTTGTATAATTACTGTCACATGGTGAATTAGAAAGACCCATAAATAGATACATAAATTTACTTTCAAAAAGTAAAAAAACATTATTTATATTTTGAAATAATAATAAAGCGAAGTAATAATTTAGATATAAGTATTTATAAAACCAATTGTAGAAGAGGTTGGCCGTTAGAAATGATCTGATGTATCTCTTAGTTGGCTGATCGGCCGGGGGTATCATAAGAAAAACACTAAAAAAATTTTTTAAGTGTTTTTTATTAATGGCCCGACGTTTCGACAAACATTGTTTGTCTTCTTCAGGGGCTATCTATAAAGAAAAAATATACATAAGAATCTAGCTAGCATTAACAGAACAAAAACAAAAACAAAAATGGTAATGGAAAACTAAAAACAAATTACACAGGTAAATATAGAAAAATTATGGAACTATTACAGACCTTGTAAATACAGAATTTGTGTGCTCTATTACATGTTCAATTATGACTGTGGTCTATGAGTGTACTACCAGTGAAAGGTTGGGAAAGGAACACCGGTGAAAGTAGAGGTGGGAGGGGTGAAGTACCGTTAGGTATTGTTGGAGTGAAAGGACTAAGAAGCAGGGCAAAAATAATGAACAAGTATATTTTTATTAAAAATATATATATGTAATTTTTAATAAATAAGAATTTTAAGCTACTTGGAATATGGATCAGATTAATGGGAATAGTTTGATAAATAGGAGAAAAAAAGGGGGAATTAGCCGGGGAAAATATGTAGGGTGAAGGCGCTAAGGGCTGGGTGGATGGAACTATGTCTACTTAATGGAGTGGAGGATGTTGTTGTAGAGCGATGACATGACTTCTTTGTCTTTTTTGTGGTTTATGGGATTGGGTTGTAGGTGGATATGTACTGATTCTGCTAGGAGGCGTTTTGTGTGATTAGGTTGAGTTGTTAAAATGGATGGGTTTTGCAGGTCAAAGGAATGATTTAGGGATAATGCATGTTTGGAAAGTGCTGTGCTGTCTATTATTTTGGAGGTGATGTCATATTTGTGTTGTTTTAGTCTTTTATGTAAGTATTGTGAGCTCTCTCCTACATACGTGGCATTGCAAAGTGGTGTAGTGCATTTAATGTTATATACTGTATGGGTTTTGTTGAGTTTAGGGATAGGGTCTTTTAGTTTAGTATATAGTTTGGAAAGTTTATTAGTGGTAGTGAAGCCTGTGATGAGATTGGGGATATGCTTTTTGAGGGATTTGTTTATTTTTTGGGAGAGAGAGTGGATGTGTGTAAGAGATCTGTGGATAGGTACATTCGTGATGTTGATGGGATTACTCGTGTGTGGTGAGTGTAATGTTGGTGTCAATGCTTTTTTGATTATATTGTTTATGATGTGTGAAGGGTAACCATTGGCGGACAGGATTTTTCTCGATTTTTTGATGTTTTCATTGTGGAAGGTGGGATGGGAGAGTGAAAGGGCACGGTTCACTAAGTTTTTTGCAGTGTTGACTTTTTGGTGGAAAGGGTGGTCAGATAAGTAGTGAAGAAGTCGTCCTGAGTAAGTCGGTTTCGTGTACCAGTTATAAGTTAAAGTGTTGTCTGGATTCCGGATTATGATCGTGTCGAGGAAGGGGAGGCTGTTGTTTTGTTCTCTTTCGATTGTGAATTGGAGCCTGCTGTGGTAAGTGTTAAAATGGTGTAAGATTAGGGAAATGTCGTTGGGGTTGACGATGAGAAATAAGTCGTCCACATATTTAAATATATGTGAAACTGAGGTGTCAAGGATAGGGAGGACAGTGTCCAGAAGGTCGTTCATGATGATATTGGCCAGAGCAGGAGCTAGGCAATTGCCCATGGCCAAACCATCTTTTTGAAGATAAAAGCGGTTCTGGAAAACAAAGTATCCTGATTTGCAGCAAAGATTTAGTGTTTCGATGAAGAGATCAAAGGGGATAGTGGTGTGCGGTTCTATTAATGCCCAGTTGTTAGAAACTAATGTGATGACTTTGTCTAGTGGGATGTTGGTAAATAGGGAGGAAACATCGAGCGAGATCATGGTGTACTGGGGCGGAATTCTGGTGGATTTGATTTTCTCGATGAAGTGAAAAGAGTTTTTAACATCGTAGGGATTTTTAGAACTGTAGGATTGAAGCGCTGGGAGAATGAACTTGCTGAGCTTTGAGGAGGGGCTGTTGATGGAGGAAATGATGGGACGGAGAGGGCATAGAGGTTTGTGGATTTTTGGTAGACCGTATGCTCGTGGAGGTGTAGGGTTGTGATTGATGAGCTTGTAGTAGGTGTTAGGATCAATGTGTCCATTGGTTTTTAATTTTTTAATGTGTATGTTGAACATGTTTTGTTGTTTGGTAGTTATGTCCTTATCTAAGAGGGAATAAGTGTTAGGATCAGAGAAAAGGTTATTCATTTTTTGGATGTATTCATTTTTGTCCATAATAACCGTAACGTTACCTTTGTCGGCTCTAGTTATGATTAGGTTGTCTTGGTGAGTTTGTATGAAGTGTCTGGTGCTCGAGAGATCATGGAAGAATTTTTTTGGAAAATTCGTGATCTGTGTACTGTTGTTGTTTTTGTGTATGTAGTTTGTCATGATATTGATGTTTTCAAGTCTTAAACGGTCCCTGTCGTCTTCGGAAAGGTCAGTAGTTCGTAGGATGTATTCGGTGTCGATGATAAGGTTAGGAATGCTGTGTTTAGGTTTATTGTTGGGAAGGTTAAAATTAGGGCCAAGACTTAGGATTTTTTGGACCTCATTGGGAACTGGGGTGGAGGACATGTTCTTTACCCAAGAGGGATCGGAGGTAGGATACTTGGTGGAACTGGTAGTACTTACAATTTCTGAGAATTTGGTGTGTAATGCCTGAATGTGTTGTTTCTTGTATGTTGTGTGAAGGTGATCAAATATTTTCTGAAAAGACAAAAAATCACTGACACTAAACATTTGTTTCACTGTGTCCATTGGGGTGTTGAGCACTTGTTTTAGATGGTTCACTTCCCAGATAACTGAACTGATTTCATTGTTTAGTAAAGATTTTTTAAAAAGAAACATAGAACGTTCCAATTTCTTTTGAGATGTGTCATGTGGGAGAGATGGAATGTTGTTGAGGCAGTTGTCGATGTGTTTTGGGAAAACACGATTTTTTCTGCATTTAAGCAAAAACACTCTCGTTGTTTCCCGTAGAGCTAGTTTTTTCAGTGATGTGGTGATGTTATTAAGTAATTCCTTACTGTTATATTTTTTCTTTAGTTCTCCCAAAGATGGTGTCGAAGATGTAGAGAGTTGCGCCATTCTTTGTATATCCAATTGTAGAAGTTGTTGGCCGTTAGAAATGATCTGATGTATCTCTTAGTTGGCTGATCGGCCGGGGGTATCATAAGAAAAACACTAAAAAAAATTTTTTCAAGTGTTTTTTATTAATGGCCCGAGGTTTTTTAGTGTTTTTCTTATTTATAGAACACAAGTTATTATAATTTAAAACTAAACCTTAAACGGCGGTCTACACGGTCAATAGTATTAACAATACTTTAGCGTATTGACAATAATATTGACCGTGTAAGGTAAAAAAATTATATTGACCGTCGGTATTGATAAGAGTATTGATGAAATCCGGATTTTCTGATTTTCGTATATCAATACTTAGAATTGGAGGGAATATTGACAATAATATTGACCGTGTAGGGCTGGCGCCAATATTTCCATCAATACTCAGTTTTATACAACGTTGAAACTAACCTCAGCAACAGTGATACAATACCTTACAAAGGTACTTTGGAAAGATTTGTGTATTACGATAAAACTTCAATCATACATTTTCTAAAGGTGATTGTAATTTTTTCAAAGACTTGTAGGACATATATAAAGGTTTCACAGGTTTCTATTATAGCTTTGCTGATAGTTGTTGGGGACATTATGATTGAAAAGTTCAAGTCTTCAAAGTTTCTATCTGGGGCCAAGTACCTAAGGGTTAAGGCTAATCTTTCCCTAACACTTATACTTTCTCTCGTTTTTCTGTCCTGTCTTTTCAAAAATGGTTCAACCATCTGTAACAGTTTGTTAAAGGTAGATTCATCCATTTGAAAGTAGTTCTTGAAATCTTCAACATCGCAGAGGCTGATTTCCTTCAAAAATACTAAATGAAAATATTCATCACACTTCTTCAACCATTCTTTCATCCAGTGTTTGCGTTTCACTTGACTAGTAGTGCCAAACGCCAAAGTAATAGCTACGCAAGCTTTTGTACGATTATTGATTTTTTTTAAGGGAAAAACCGAGTAAAACCACGTACATTCATTCTCCTAGTGGCAGAAGTAGTAAGTACTGAGCAAAGTTATTGACAATAATATTGATCGTGTAAGGTAATGAAGTATTGAGACCAGTTTGCACGGGTATTGATGGTTATATTGTCAATACCAATATTGACAATATTATTGACCGTGTAGGGGCCGCTTAATGGCTCATATCATTACAGAATTCCAATTAATTGCATTCAGTTAATTGCTATTAGAATACTTTTAAAATTTAATATAATCATTATTCAGAATGTTCAAATGAAAATTTGTTTGCATTGACTTAATTTTTTTTTTTATCAAGTATTTACGATAAAAGAAGATTTTGTTAGATTTAGGAATATAGAGAGAATTGCGAATAAATGAAATATGAACTTACACAATATATGGAAGTGGGGTAAATATAAAAAATGTATTTCATTGAAGAAATTATTCATAATCTTTTCATTATTAAAGATAAATTAATCTCGTATACCCATAAATATCTCATTAAATATATGTTTATGTTACCTTCAAATTATCTAGGGTAAAGAAAAGTGGGTTAATCACTTCTTAGATTCTGTAAATCGACGTGGATTTGTTTTTCTGGCTGACACACAAACAACACATCTAAAAATCAATAAAATCAGCGATGCAGAATAACAACATGGGGCACTTCATACAACACAGGCTTAGCCCCCCTCCCCCCCCAAAAAACATGAATTTAAGACATAAACCACGAACTTAATCAATTGAAATACCTAACTATCTACCCCTTGACGCTATGACCTTAGAAGGGCCTGGGTTTCCTCCACAATCCTACTCCCCTCTTTTTTTTCCTGGGCGTGTTTTCTCCATCTGCTCACTCCCAATCTCTTTTCAAGAATTCTTTCACATCTCACAGCTATGTCAATCGGGGATGTCCTTTTCTAAGGCTCCCCTCTCCGGTTTCCCTTCCACCATCCTTTTTGGAATCCTGCCTTCGAGCATTCTTTCCACATGCCCCAGTCTCAACTGGTTTTTTTCTTACAAAGGTACCAAGTCTCTGATTCATTATACATTTGATGGAGCTCAGCATTCTTTCTTATCCTCCAGCACCTATTATCACAGACAGGTTCTTCAGAGTACTTTCCTTTTCCATATATTAAGCATTCTCTCTGTTTTTTTACCCAGATTTCACAACTATATGTGATCACAGGTCCTATGATTGTACTATAAATAAGGACCTTCGCTCTGTTTGTCCACTCGGTTTCTGAAGTACGCAATAGCACTTGTTCCCTGAAGCCACTCTAGTCATAATCTCTTCAGAGGTTTCATTCTTTTCTGTTACGAGAGTTCCTAAATAATCGGACTGGTTGCCTGTCTTGAATTCGGGGATTCCAAAACACAAATTTTCTTCCATTCTTCTGAAACTACTTGTAGACCTCATATAAACAATCTATTTTTTTGGGAGGAGGGGGCCAGTGAACCTGTTGATTATTATGCCCTATGACTCGATAATCAAATATATAAACAAAACAAATAGTCAGGTAATAAGTAACTTAACGCAATGACTATTTAATAAGAGAACCAGTCTAATGGCTTTACTATCACTGATAGACAATTGCACTATCTAACACTTTACAACTTCTCAATAATAACAATCAGAACTATACAACTATATTCCGTCATATAGGCGGATATCTTTTAGGTTCTGTACGAATCTATTAATGTTGTTGACATCATTGCCGAGAACTTCCTGTATTCTATTTGAAATAGAGTTTAAATACAAGGACAGTCTTGAAGTATATGTTTTACTGTCAAGGGGCAGTTACAGGTGTTACATATAGGGGCCACATCTCTACTCCGTGAGTTACGCGGTTATGACCAATTCTCAGTCGAGCTATCACCACTTCTTCCCTCCTGTTACCTCTGTAACAGGTGTCCCAGGTTGCTACGATCCCCTTAATTTCCCTCATTTTATCACTCACTGAGGTCCAGTCATCTTGCCAACCTTGACGACTTTCCCTTTTCATACCATTTATTACGTCATGTGGCATGTGTCTCTCGAATGTGGTCTCCATATTTGTCGCTTCTTTAGCAGCCAAATCAGCGAGTTCATTCCCTGCAAATTCTGAGGGCCTTGGCACCCAACCAAAGACAACATTAGTTCGCTCCTGCATCATGTTGTACAAGGATCTATTGAAATGGCAACTATAATTTGTTACATAGAAATAACTACGTAAAATAATTTATTTTTTTTTATAAAAGATAAAAACTAATTTGTGGTGTTTTTATTCTATAATACCTAAATAAAATTATTTACTACAGTCGTCATCATATTGTTGGTGGAATTATACAATAAACTTTTCAAATGATTGTCAGGTAAGCCAATTTATTGCCATCCTTGAATAAATTTTTACTGCAAAATACTTAATCAAGTTTAAAGAAAATATTTTTTGAGCAAATCTTGTGAAATTGAAAGAAAAAAATCTAAACTAGAACTTTAACTAAGCCGATTTCTTCAAACAAGGAAAATAAGCGTTCTCTTTAATATTACATGTAGTAGAAGCATATACGTATTACAATGTAAACGGAACTTGTAAACGGAAAAGAGGAAGCCTAAAGTGTCCGCTATTTTACTAACCCTTACAAATGGGGATTTATCTAGAAATATATTGCAAATAAAAGTGATCGAGTTATTACATATAGTATTTAAAATAACTCGTTATGATTACTCTCAAGAATTGTGATTCATGAAACAACTGAAAAAGAAAAACAATAAAGTAGTACATTAGATTAATCGATTTTAACGAAATCTTTCTTGTCAAACCCTTTCGCGCTACAGATATTACATAATCAAATTAATTATTGAGTTTTCCTCCACTTTTCATTTTTGAAATGTGATATTTACATATCACAAAGCACTCATACATTAATAAACAGAGATAATTTTGTAAACACCATGTTTTCGTATATAGGACACTTCAAAATTTCCGCTTAAAACTTAATTCCAAAAATTTTGACACGATCCAAATCGTTTCTCATTTAGAATAAGATAAAGTAAAAATACTAAAAAAATATTTTATTTAAATGAATACTAAGACACTGATCGAAGGTAACTCATACATAATATACATGCAGAACATATATTTAAGATCATGATCAGAATGAATGAGATTATATTGCTATTAATAGTGAGATTCGGGTTGGTAGTGACGAAAAATGAAATTACTTCTTTTTTTTTCTAAAATTTCACAGTACATTTTATCATTATCAGAATGAGGCAAATACTTTTTAAAAACATACCTAATTAATTTTCAAAAATGTTTGTTTGTTTTGATTATCTATCTATTATTCATTAATATTCTATTTTTACGTAGCTTCTTTTTTCTTTTTTTTTTTAATTGTTTTAATTGCTCTGATATACACAGGAAAGTGAAATTGACTTCTCATAACGCAACATTTTGTTGGGTAGGAAATAGGAAATAATTATGCCAGTTTAATCATTTCTATACACAGAGCTCCTAAAGTAGTGAAGGAATTGACTGTTCAATTTAGGACGTCCGATTCTAATTCCTGCACTCATTACGTTTTTTCTCACTTAATAGTCATGTAAGTGCTTAAAGTTCATGGCCCCGATGTGTGTCACAGGGCCGTCTAACGGCCACGTACTACCAAATTAGGGGTCGTGACGGGTGCGGAATCACTGTACTGGTACTTATTAACTTTTTTCTTAAACAAATATAAAATTTAGTTATACGCTGGACTCGAACTGGGGTCCTCCCACTTACAAGTCCATGCTCATAACCAATACACCAACACCCGCCCCAACTTTTGCAATAGTACTAAACCAGTTAAAGCTATTACTAAAGACAATTTAAAACTTAATAGTAATGCTTCAATATATACAACTAAATTAATAGCCAACAATAATAAGTACTTATCCAATATTCTACACATCTGGTTTGCGGCACTCCATTGTTTTAACCGACAGTAAAATCTTACTCCAAAAGCTTAAAAACCCTAATATAAACCCGTCCTTCCTTATTCTAGACTCCTTAAATCTGTTCTACAAATTACTTAGTAATGGTAAATCAGTATTTCAGTTATGGGTAAGGTGACCAGACATCCCGCTTTTGGCGGGGACAGTCCCGATTTTTCACAATTTGTCCCGCGTCTCGCGACGTTTTTCAAAAGTCCCAACTTTTAGAATTAAGTTAAATTTTATATTTATGAAAATCATTGTTTTGCATTCTAAGAATCCTACGGGGGCTACGACGACTAACATATATATTGCTTTTGCTATCCAGTTACATTGTATTTGTCTCTCAGATGATACACTTCGTGTTCATACTGCGTGCTAGCAAGCTAATTAAACAAATAAATATTACAAATCTGCTACTTACCATAGAAAATTAAGGTAAGTAATTTATTTATATATTTCATAAATACATAAATTTTCTTAACCTTAGCTTAAAATACTCGTAGTCCTCATATTTTATATTGATGACAAAAAGTATATCACCGACCTTAACCTTAAAAGAAATTTTACAAAGGAATATACGAAATATATTTACAAATTGTACTTATGTTAAAAATAAACAAATATTACGATATTATTTTTATTCTGTATGAAAATTTTTGTTGATATCCCCCCTCCTTCAGAGTTGTCCCGCTTTGCCCATCTAAAAATCTGGTTACCTTAGTTATGGGTGAGAGGTCATTGTGGATTGGCAGGGAATGAGAAGGCTGATGCCGGAGCCAAAGAGATAGCTGGTTCCGAATTATCACCATTCGATTTTCTTGCACCCTCAGACGCAAAGATTCACTACAAGAAAATTTGTTACAGTAAATGGGAACAAAACTACACTAATTGTAGGAAAGACAATGCTATTCCTCTATTCAATCCTCCATCCCTATAAAGCCATGGTACGACAAGTATTGAGAAAATAGAACTTTTTATAGCACCATATGGAGACTGAGATTTAATTATAATTATTCCATACAACACTTGCCCCGTATAGGACATACAAATTAATTCTATATGTAGTTGCAATACTGTATCTATAGCCGATTTAAACCATTTAATCTTAACCTGCAACAAATATACGTACGGTAGAGGACCAACAGTGGCAAACAATTCACAAGACAAACTGTCCTCTACTTACTATATTGTCACTTCCACTTCACATTGACATCTACTTAGACTTATACAAATACATTAGGTCCAACAAGATTACAGTTTAATACTCCACCAAAATTTCCAACAATACTTCACCATGTTATTTGATTTCTTTTTTTTTTTAATTTTATAACTCGCCTTATTTAAACCAATCAATCAAAATCAAACTTTATTTACTATTAGGTTTGCTATAAAGAAAATAAATTCCATGTAACAAATTACACTAATCACGATTACAGAAATTACAATAATAGTGATAATATTAATTTACATGATCAAAATGTTTGAAGAAAAGGAAAGATGAAAAGTTGAGTAAATAATGAAGAGGAAACAAAAAGCAAAACAAATAAAACCATAAATACAAAATATTGGCTAATTTTTAGTACATTGAGGCCATTAAAGCAAAAAAATTTTTTTTTGCTCATCCTGACTGAAACTAGGTAATAACTTGTAGCAAGTAGATATAACACATGAAAGAAAACGGTTATAAACAACTCAAAACCACAGCAATTTAAAAGAACACTTGTGATTTTCTTGAGTATCTGCCTGTTCAAATTGGATATAAAGATTTGGTAAAATGGTAGAATATGGAGGTGGAATGAATAATGTGTATGGTAATTTGTCTAAATAGAGCTTGTAAACATGACTACCTCAAGCAATCACAAAATTGTTGATATTTCCATAACCTTTTAAGGGATTTTTCTTTGAAATGAAAAGATTACGTATCAATCATTACACTATCAAGTAATATTTTATATTTATAAAACATAAGTACGTAATTGTAAGTCTGTATGATAGTCAGTACGTCATACACATTAAGTTACAATTAAAAATCAGCCAATGTACACCAGCGCTTCCTGTTTATTTCTTTTTTATTTTAGTTAATTTTAGTTTAGTATTGTAATTATTAGTTTATTATTGTTAAAAAAATATTCATTACTATTTCTCCTATTGTTATCTCTCAAACTTTTGCAATTGCATCTGCAGAAATTTTCCTCAAAACAGTCCATCTCCTCAGAACTAACCAATCCGTTTTTTTTTTTTTTTTGAGGTTTTAGCGGCTATACTGTTGCAACAATAAAGTTGTCACTACATAATAGTTTAGATAAATTTCTATAAAAAAAAAAAAAAATTAGCACTATCTGTGAAAATGACATTTCAAAATTATTATATTACAAGGCCATGAAGAAATTGAAATGGTATTCATTTGTAAATGCGCTAATATTTTTCTGAATAAACATGATTAATGAATCCTGAATATTTTAAATTTTTTTCTCATATTTTTTGTATGAATATAAAACAGCTGTACAAACATTCCCGTTATTATCCGTCTTTGTAATTACTTTTTTTTAAGAATTTCTACAATAAATTACAGTATTATTACTAGATTCTAGATTACTAGATTCTTAATAACTAACTATCTTTGTAAACAAAAGTTAATTTTCAATTTTGTGTTTATTTGCAATCCCACAATTTTCATTTGAAGATTTCCATTATGTGAAACAATTTTTTACTTTCTCTTACTCCTAGTAAGAGGAAGTATTGTAATCGTGTCAAATTTTCGATATCGAGTTTTCACCGGAAATATCCGTTTTGAGGTCCCCTGAGTCCAAAAAAGTGGTTTTTAGCAAATGGTCTGTGTGTGTGTATGTATGTGAACAGCATAGCTCAAAAACGAAAAATCGTAGAAAGTTCAAACTTGATATTACGTTTAGGTATCACCATGGGATCTGACGGTGCGTTATGTGTCAATATTCCTCAACCGGAAGTACCACTTTACTAGTTGTTTTTTTACGTTTTTGCAATTTTCTCAAAAATGGCTCCGAAGATTTTCTTTAAACTTCCTATATCAACTACACATACAAGAGCTACAACTTTTATTTGAAACATTTCTCCAGGAAAATTCATTTAAGGGCACTTCTGGGGGGAGGGGTGGGGTTAGGTTTTCATCTTAACTGCTGTTTCAGTATATTAGACAATTCTGTCATCTAAATAATGTTAATTAGAATTAAATATGTTGTTGAAATTCCGAGTTTGAAAAAAAATAGATACCCGGAAGTGCGTTTTTACTGAAATATAATTTTCAGTTTTCTGGTATTTTCTCGAAAATGGCTCCAACGATTTTCTTTAAACCAGCGTTGTTAACTATACATATAAAGAGCTACAACTTTTATTTGAAACTTTTCCCTTGATAAATTCATTTAAGGGGACTTTTGGGGGATGGGGGTTATGTTTTTCTTTAAAATGCTATCACAGTTGATTATACAATTCTGTCATCCAAATTGAAATAACTAGAAATTAATATATGACCGAAATTCCGAGTTTCAAGGAAATTAGTAAACCGGAAAACAGTTTTCTGACATGTTTTCACTTTTCGACGAATTTCATAAATTGGTACACTAACCTATAAAATTTGTCAATTATAATTTTGAGTACTGGAGTAAGAGAAAGTTGTGTGAGTGTTTCACACCAGATTTTTTTTTTTACTAATTAATTCAAATTAGCGATACCCCCCCCCCAGCTAACTTGGAACAATATTCTTTTAAAGTTCGTGTAGTATCAAAACTTATTACATTATTATAGTCCTGCAACTTTTATTTGGAACTAAATTTTTGGGGGTTTTGGAGGCCAAGACCCGTCGTAGAAGCGTGTTGTAGCACCAAATATTAATAATCGTTTTGGGAGTGACCGGTGAATGTAAATAATAAGCAAATAAATAAAGCCCTTATTGATTCCTTCTAAGATACAAAATAATCAGCTGTAAAATACAAATAAAAAAAAAATCTGGTGTGAAACACTCACACAACTTTCTCTTACTCCTGTTCTCAAAATTATAATTGACAAATGTTATAGTTTGTCTACCAAATATAACGAAATTCGTCGAAAACTGAAAAAGCTGTTCAGTAAAAGCGCACTTCCGGCTTACGAATTTTCTTAAAACTTGTAATTTTGGCCATTTATTTATTTCTAATTAATTTTGTTTGGATGATAGAATTGTATAATCAAATATGATACCACTTTAGGGGAAGCTGTAACCCCACCCCTCCCATAAAAGTGCCCTTAAATTTTCCAGAGTAATGTATTAAATAAAAGATGTTGATCTTTGCATTTTTATTTTGTACTCAAGTTTCAAGAAAATCGTCGGAGCCAATTTTGAGAAAATCGCGAAAAAATGAAATAATCATTTAGTAAAGTGTTAAAACAAACGCACTTCCGGTTATCCGATTTTTTTTAAACTCGGAATTTCAACAATATATTTGATTCTAATTAACATTATTTAGATGACAGAATTGTCTAATAAACCGAAATAGCAGTTAAGAAGAAAACCTAACCCAACCTGTCCGCCCGACAGTGCCCTTAATGAATTTGCGCTGTAGACCTGTTTCAAATAAAAGTGGAGCTCACTGTATTTGTATTGATTACCAAGTTAAAGAAAATCTCGGAGCCATTTTTGAGAAAATCGCAAAACGTAAAAAAATCTAACTAGTAAGAGTACTTCCTGTGAAGTGAATATTGACAGATAACGCACCGTCGATCCCATGGTGATACCTAAACGTAATATCAAGTTTGAACTTTATATGATTTTTCATTTTTGAGCTATGCTGTTCACATACATACACACAAACAGACACATACACACACACACAGACCATTTGCTAAAAACCACTTTTTTGGACTCAGGGGACCTCAAAATGGATATTTCCGGTGATAACTCAATATCGAAAATTTGACACGATTACAATTCTTCCTCTTACTAGGAGTAAGAGAAAGTAATAAAAAAAAATCAAATAATAATTAGCCATTTAAAACAATTTTTTTTGTAGAAACTAGGGCCAATGTTGGGCAAAGGGTTCTCCCAGGTGCGCCCATTTTTCCCTATCTTCAGCTATCTTCAACCAGTTCTCTCCTGAAATCTTTACAATGTCTTTTTTCCATCTCATCTTTTGGCGGCCTAAATTTCTTACTCCCCACCTTGGAACCCATTTGGTTAAGGTTTTTGTCCATCTACCGTCTATCAGTCTTGCAATGTGACCAGCCCTTCATCACATCACATCATTTAATCTTGTTGTGATTGTCCCTTATTATTTCATACATTATTTTTTTGAAGTCTACTTATGTTAAGTAGACATCTCTCTATTGCCGACTGGGTAAAAATTATTTTCTTTACTATTTTTTCCTCAAACAATCTTAGTCAAAATAGATCAGTACCGACTCCACATAATTCCCCAGAAAGACTGGTCATCGAGGGGAATTATGATCACAACCTCTCAGGTTTAGTAATTGGATCTTTAAATACTAGAACTCTAAGGACAGAGAATAGACTTTTAGAACGTTCTGAGGAAAACTAGTTGCAAAAATCCTAATACGATCGCTGTAACGTTTTTATATGCTAGAGAGTTGAAAATTTGGATGTAAACATTCAAAAACTTAGTCTTATTGTTGAAAAATTCAACTACTGATCATTTCGTTTTTGTTGAGATTGTATTTTTATTATAAACAACTTCCAGTTCATTCCACGTTTGTTGTCTGATAATTAGCAAGATGAAGAAATTGGAAAATTGCCAAATATCATCTTTGCAGGCTCATATTTTTATGGAAATAGTTTAAAGAGGGGGGGAATTCTGAATTGTCTACAAATTATAATAATTGGCAGTATCAAGAATATTTCCCAGTTCTTGTTCGGTCACCATTGTGGTATACAAGTCAAACTGGTTCTGCAGCTCACACAATGATTTAAGAAATACCAAATTCGCTAGTTTACTGGCAAGAAGGATTTTTAATGGACCACTGATGTAAAAACAGAAAGGATATCTGTATGAATGTGATGCAAACAAATCTTTTTAAGAAGACAAAAGCAAACAATTACGTTTATTTTTATATATAATTGTAATACTAATATTAAATATATAACCGATTAAACACATCACTAAATAATAGATTAACACATCACTATATAATATTCCAAAGATTAATAATACATGTCGGATTAATTATTTTTAATTGATCTTTTTCATTTCTTTAAATTCAAGTGCAATCCATTAGAATGATTAAATTAAAACTGTAACAATAATGATAAGATCACATGTTTACAGAAGTACGTGATGCTCTTGGATCTATAAAGAGTACCCTACCTGTTGAAATAACGAACCCCCCACTTATATAGCATTGCGAGTACAATATAGATTGTTTTCATTTAAAGCATTTGTGTACATGTAATTTTTATCATTAACCAGTAGTGGCTTGTGTGATAATTCATAAAAAAAAAAAAAAAAAAAAATTTTTACAACTGAAAAGTTTCTAACAAATTCTTGTCGTTTTACTTCAGTTCTCATCATCAACCAGTTTGCAAGGATATTTGTTGTTGTTTTTTTTTTCCATTTTCTTGTGCTGAGTAAGTTTTATTATTAATATTTATGATGATTATTTACAATAGATAAACTTCTGCAAATCTCTAGTTTGTTTAATATAATACAAATTTTAGCATATTCATTTTACATTTTTTAATAACACTGACAAAATCACAAAAATATTTTGTTCTTATTAAAATAATTTTTTGTTAATTAATAATTGTTTTTTTAACGTAAGTTCAAAATTTCCATACTTACGCAAACTAAACTTGATATTCTGTATGTATGTAAGTCAATGTGTCAATCTGGGGATATCAAGGGAATCTCGATATGGTTTAGAAGAAATACAGTTCGATATGGAATCGAAGAGTTCCATAACTTTAGTTTGAAGAAATATTTTCTCCCACTTTAGGGTTGTTCCTAGGGGAGCATAATGTTTTCCTCAAGTTTAACTTTATATAGTTAAACTTTACGTGGTTTTTCACAACGTAAATAACAATTAAATATGTGATATAAATATCGGAATTTGAAAAAAATGATTGTCAAAATATAAATTTTTTTTTATTGCTTCTTCAAGATTTTCTTAAAGATCTTGTGTATAGATCAACGCATAATTGCGCAGCGCTTTCTATTGGCACTGATTGGCTAACTTATCAGAAATCTCTCTCACACTTTATAGGATAAGAGGAATTTTTCTTAGGGTATTGCAGAATTACCTATCAAAAATTGTTTTAACCATATCAAAAAAATTTTTATGCTCATCGAATTTTGAAGACTTAAAAATCCAAGTAAAATATGCTCTTCAGTAATATACTTTTTGCAATGAAACAAATAATAATTTTAAGATATGTATAAGAGAAATGGCTTAAATGTTAAATTCAAGAACTATAATGACCCCTACAAAATCTATTATGACCCCTACTATAAGTATTTAATTTTACATTGTAATTTAGTTGTCGATATTTTTGTATGATACTAAGAAGTCGATAATATTTTTGTCGATTGTGAATACTAAAAAGTGTTAATATCATGGTTTCACGTTAATAGTCGATGGTAAAAGTTACATTGATATAGTCCCGGTGTAACTTGAGAAAATTAAAAAAAAAAAAAAAAACAATAACTACATGGGTGTGGCATAATAAATTTGTGAATCTAAAGAGACAAGGAAAATATGACCACTCAATATTTTTATTAGTTTCAACATCATTAAGAAAGTGGTATCTTAATAAACCATTAATTAAAAAAAAAGCTTTTAAAAATTAAATTAATTTATATTTTTTTTAATAAAAACAAAAACGAAGGAAAAGTTAAAAAAAAAAACACACATTTTGTCAATACGAAAGAAAAAACTAAAGACTGTTAAAACGTTTTCTTGAATATCATGTTTTACATATTAAAACAAAAACAAAAATTGCGTTTGAGTGGCGTCATTGAAAACTTAAAATCAGGAAAATTCGGAATACACTTCTTTTTTTTCTTTTTTTTTATTATTATCTCATTTTTAGCTAATAATGTAAACACAAACAGATCAATATAGTTAGTAATATAAATGTTCAAACATAATTTAGAAGACATGATTTGAAAACATCAGTGCAAGAGGCTGTTAGAAAAGTTGATTTTAAAAAAAATTCATATACTAATCTGTTGAGGGGAAAAACAGTATTACATTTTTATAGTTTACTTAAATTAGATTTTGATAATTCTATAATTATTCTATTAAAGTTTTTTTTGATTGACAAATTATAAACTAAATAGGGTTTTTTTTTTTTTTTTTGTATAGATAAATGGTATTTAAATTATTATATATGAATCAATAAAATAACGTATATTAAACAGACGAAAATATTCTAAATTGGTACATTATAAAAAAAACTGTAGAAACAGATTGTTTGATTCTATTTTTTTTTTTTTTTAAACTAACTTGAGGAAGTATTGGGGTGGGGATGAGTCCAGTGATTGAATTTTTACCGGAAATAATGTTTTGAAGTCTTCTAAATAAGAAAATAGGTTATTTATTTGACAAGTGAGAGAAACATGGACTTTCCTAAACACGCTCCAGTTCAGTGTTTTTGACCGCAAGAGCGTAGCGACAAACTCGATGAGAATTATAAAAAAATACTACGGTCACGAATCAAATATTAGATTTTTTCTGCAACTGTAACTTTTTTTGGTGGTGGGTACAATGAACCGGTTGGTTATTATACCCTATGACTCGATAATCAAATATAATAAACACAAACATTCCAGGCATCCCAGAAAATGTAATGACAATTCGCAGTAACCTAACGCAATGACAATTTAATAAGAGAATTAATCTAAAGGCTTCATTAGCATTGATAAACAATTGCAACTTATTAAACACTTGATAAAATCAACAATAACAATAAAAATTATCAACTCTAAATTCCGTCATATGTAGGCGGATATCTTTTAGGTAGTGTACTGTACGAATAATGTTGTTGAAACCACTTTCCGAGAGCTTCCTGTATTCTAATAATCAGGAATAAAGTTTAATAATCTCCATCTACTGTATAAAAGACAGTCATGAACTTATGTTTTTATGTCAAGGGGGAGTTACAGTTAGTGTTATATATAGGGGCCACTTCTCTGCTCGTCAGGTTTCCGTGAGTTATCACCACTTCTTCCCTCCTGTTACCTCTGTAGCAGGTGCCCCAGGGTGCTGGAATCCCTTGAATTTCCCTCAGTTTGTTATCACTCACTGAAGTCCACCCACCTTGCCAATCTTGACGAATTTTCCTTTTTATCCCATTTATAAAGGTCAAGTGGCATCCATATTGTGAATGTGATCTCCATATTTGTCGCCTCTTTAGCCGCCAAAACAACAAGTTCATTCCCTGCAATACCTGAATGCCCTGGCATCCAAACGAAAACAGCATTATTTCCCTCCTGCCGTATGTTATACAAGGATATTCTGTACAATTGGATGTCTCGAATAGATTTGTTTTATAGAGTATAAGGAGATCATTGAGTCTGAACATCATTGTGTCTCTCGAATGTGATCTCCATATTTGTCGCCTCTTTAGCCGCCAAATCAACGAAGAGTTCATTCCCTGCAATATCTGAATGCCCTGGCACCCAAACAAAAACAGCATTATTTCCCTCCTGCCGTGTGTTATACAAGGATATTCTATACAATTGGATGTCTCGAATAGATTTGTTTTATAGAGTATAAGGAGTTCATTGAGTCTAAACATATTGCTATGTGGTCCTCAGTTCCTCCGATAATAGCCAGTGGCATGGAGAATTGCATGCAGTCTGCTTGGTATCCGCTACTTAAAGAGGGCACTCTGAACTTTTAGATACTCTAATGGATATGCCCCACAACCTTGTGGATCCAATTGGATTTTTTTGATCCGTCAGTATGGGGATTTCATTTGATTCATTAGTTCTAGGTAATACTGTTTATGAATGGAACTGAGTTTGAAGGAATGAATATAAAAAAATATCACTTAATTCTTAACTGAGCGAGGCAACTATATTAAATTGACTTTTAATTTCTATAAATATAAAAAAATCTGAAAAGTTGCAAATATTGATTTTAATTCAAGTCAAATACTCTTTCTCGCGCGCTCTGTAAACTGTCCCGCGTCTGGTATAATCTCAAAGCTGTTATTTTGTTTTGATCTCCTTTTCGCATATTGCCGCTAAATGTCGGGCTAATTAGATTTGAATAATGTTATTACCACACAGAAGTGAAAGAAAGTAGTGGTGCAAATCACTTGCGTATGAAAGTTGAACTTTCTTCATCAAATTTAGTGTAGTAATCGTCAAATTATTCAACGGTTACAGGAGAAAAAAAAAACAATTTTTAGCCGAATAGCGGAATTATTTGTATAGTCGGATATGCATTAATAACTGGATTATCGTAGGGGAAAAAAAAACTTGATATTCTGCATAAGTAACCAACTTCCGTTTAGGAAGTGCGATTTTACATAATAAATTCATGAGTTTTCATGAGTTCTCAGAATGTTCTTGAAACAACTCAAGCTATTTCCTCTAGGTTTCCTCTATTGGAACACCATCTAGAGATGTATGTTAAACCCTTAACAGAGTGAGGCACTAGAGAATGCAACAATATTTAGGTGGTAGTTCAGCCCTGTCCACCGCCTCGCTATGCTGAGTGATGCTGAAATCAATTAAACGTTTAAAGAAAGCTAGAAATTTAAAGAAAAGTAACCCAATGAAATTACGATAATTGAAATAAGACGAAATCTCGTGTTCCACGCCAGATTTTAATTTTCCTTGGAAATATGTAAGAGAAGTACTGCCTGTAATTGTGTCAAATATTTTCGAAGTGAAGTTTTCATAGAAATACAATGTTTTGAGGTCTTCTGACGTAAGAAAAAAGATTTTTTTTTTTTTTTAGTGAATGGTCTAAGTCTGTATGCATTTGCGAACTAAATCTATCAAAAACGAAATTTGTATGACTTCAAAATCTATCACTAAAAAGTCATCATTCCTTTGCGAAGGTTCTTTAGACGATTTTCTTTAAACTTCGTATACTATCTGTACACATAAATACCCACCATTTGTATTTAAAACATTCTTCCAGGAAAATTGATCCTTTGTGGAGACTGGGGAGGAGGAGGGGCAGTAACGTTAAGATTTCCTCTAAACTACCATACTTTTAATTCCTATATAAAATTAAGCATTGATACATTTGGAATTTTGAAGATTTCCGGTTAATAGGAAGTGCGATTTCACAGAATATGTAATACCATATATTAGTGTTCCGCTCCAGTTCTGCAGTTGATCTTAGATCCATCTGTGAACCACAGAGGTTCCGTCTCGTCGCGTTTCTCCCACCCTTTGATCCATTCCGCCCTAGACCCTAGGAACCTTCAAGGTGTATATTGGACGAATGCTATCCTGGACTATGCTTAAAACTGTTCCGGGTTGATTTTTTGCAATAGTTCAAGTGTTTGGCTAAGGACCTTCTCTGTTTCCAAAGGCCTTTGGTTGTAGTCTGTGTGCAGTAGCAGTGAGACCTTCATTTGCACCAAATGCACACTTAAAAAGTATAATTTTTCTTTCAAATATTTTCCTGTAAAAATTGATTTAGGATGGCGTGCTTGGCCGAGGGCCTGTTTTTCCGCTAAAAGCTTAATTGTTGAGAAAGAGGGCGCTGCCACACAAGTCCTATTCAGGTATGCATATATTTATAATCCCTACCACCTTTTTTTATGGCTAGCTCTGCAAAGCCCTTGTTAACATTAAGTTTAATGAAATTCGTCAATTTTAAACTGTTATTATTTGCTATAAGAAAGAAAGTGCTATGAGTATTGCCATCAGAGTTTCTTCTATTTTAATGAAAGTATATCCATTAAATTTTGAAGTTCTTAAGTACTCCAAATATTTTCATTTCGACCAATGTTATTTTTATGTATAGATCAAGACATTAATTTGGTACTGAACATGCAGATGCATTATAATCGATGAGAGAAGGCAAGAGAATTAGAGAGAATAGATTTTCTGGTGAATGATATGCTGGTGAAAATTAAGAAGCTAGTAGATATGTTGCTGACTGAATGTATTGTAAACTATCGTAAAACTGTCCTGAACTCTTCTGCCTTTCTGATATATATAAATCGAATTCTCCCTTCCTAGTCTGGCCTAGATGGGGAGTAACTAATTTTTGATTCATTTATTGTGTGCTTCTCCGCTCTTCGGATCCTATGAATCTTTAATGATTCGGATCCAATTAAATATAGCACATTATTGCTTTCTTGGAAGACTGCAATTCTCCCAGATCTAATTGACAAAATTCTCTAGAACATAGAACTTTTACTAAATTGCTTCCACTAAATCATATCAAATGTGTGTACCATAAACATTAAAATTAGCGCTGAAGTGGGACGCATAATGTCTCAGATTCCCCCAGAAAAGCTCTAATATCAATTTTGTCAAAGATTCCTTTCAAATAAAAGAAACTAAGTATTAGGAAAAAAAGTTAGGAGACGTATCGGAAAAAATTACTACATCTGAAAATTTGTGATAGGATCCGAATCATTAAAGATTCATAGGATCTGAAGAGCGGAGAAGCATTAAATGAATCAAAAGTTAGTTACTCACCACCTAGGCTAGACTAGGAAGGGAGAATTCGATTCATATAAATAGAGTGACAGCCAAACAGTTCAGAGATATTTTACGATAGTTTTACAACTGTACATCCAGTCAGACACTTATCTACTTATCTTCTTATCACTCAGCCAGTCTGTCTCTTTATATTTCTTTCGCTAACTAATTTTTATTTTGCTGTAAACTCCTTGCAGTTTTTGTATTCCTTTTATTATACAGTGTTCAGCATATCATCTAGTTTATTTCTCTAAAATCCATTCTCTCTAACTCTCTCTCATTCTCACACCCATTATAAATCTCATTTTAAAATTTGCATTTCCACTAGTCGAGAGGATTACCTTGGAAATTGGAAATTTTCCAACGTATTTAATTGGTCTCTGAATTATAATGATCAGTAAAGTTAAACGAAATTATGAAAACATATTTTTAATAGAAGAACTTCCCAAAACTCAAATTTTTCTCGAAAAATATTTCAGTTAAAAAAAAATGTTAAGGACAATTTTTTGTGTAAGTAGATGACGTTTCATGATGAAAAAAAAAAAAAAAATTGGTTGCTGGATTTTAACAGAAACTTTCGTGTCGGATGTGATGAATGTGAAATATCCGGTGATATTTCGATTATAATGTATTTCATTTTTGAGATATTTTGTCCACGCAAGCGCACACTTGCTAAATGCAACAAAAATCTTCTTCTTTTTTTCCACTTCTGGACATCTTCAAACAAAAATAATTTAATTTTCATGCGATAACACAATTTCGAAAATCTGCCACGAACACAATATTTCCGCTTAACGCAGAAAGAATAAGTTTAAAATGATACTGGAGAATACGACGACTTCCTGTTTATCAATTTCTTTTTATTTCCTTTGTTTTTGGGTATCACGGAACATATTTAAAACACTTAAGAATTAAATCTTACAGTTTTATAAAACAAAATCTGTACGCTTCACGTTATTTTTTTTTTTTTTAAGTTAAAGATTCATTGATTATCGAAACAGTTAAAAATTTTGCAACAGAATGACATCTGTTAACACATGAACATTATTTTAATTTCTATATTAAGTAGTTATTGTTTAATGATTTAATAATCAATAGATTAAAAAAAATATATATATATTTAAAGTACTTAAAAATATTTTTGACAGTCAGCAATTTTCAATAAATAAGGAAAAATCTTATGTAAAAATTGAATAAATAATCTTTATCGAAAAACAACAATTATTATTAGATGATTCATGTCCTATATACCAGTCAACTTCAGATTTTTATATCTCTTGTTTTATTATCCAAGTAATATTCAATTTTCAATGGCGATGGTCATAAAAGTATATTTTTTATTATTGTCACAATAAATTTCCCTTCTTTTATTTACCAATTCAAATTATTTAACAACTTTCTTAGGTTTAAAATAGTGGACGGTATTATTTTGACGTAATTTGCCATTCCCTTGTTTTCTACAACCATAAATACAGAAATAATAAAATAAAACTAAAACGTTTTATATCCTTCAATTTCATTAACGATTGTTTTATGTAACCATCACAGACACAAAAAATAAGCGTCTTTTATTGGCACTTAATGAATTAGACTTCTTTATAAAAAAAAAAAACTGCTATGAACGCACACAACTTTCCCCTATTCTAAATTAAAACAAATTGATCTTGAAATATTCTTTAAAATTTCCACGTTACAATGTTTAGTTGGAATGAAGAAAATGAGATGCTGGTCAACGCCGGGAAGACAGAGTTTCAGTTGTTTTCTCCTCTACTACAAAACAACATACAGGTTCTTTCTATAGCCCATTCTGTCAGTGCTGAAAGACTTGGCCCTTGAAACAATTTGAGAACAATATTCATGCCCTCCATAGTAACATATTTATAAAAATGCAGGTGCTATAGATTTTGATCCATATTTGGAAATCTCAGAACCTGTGGGAAAGCTAAAATCCAACTTCGATAGTGAAGTTAAGTTTTAGATGTCGTGCTGGTTGCTGATAATCCGCTGTAACTGCAAATGTTGATTAATAAATTGGCCAAGCATACGGAAAAGTGGAATCTGACAGTTAATTTATCGAAGTCTAAAAATTTTCATTTTTAGGAAACAGGGCGGTAGGAAAAGTAAATTAGAAAAATGGCATTTGCATGGTAAACCAATAGAGACGGTAAAAAACTATATGTATTTAGGGGTAACATTTACACCAACTTTAAACTTCAATAGTCATTTAATAGAAACATCAAAAGCTGCAATACGGTGCGCATAAGTACTATTTGGAAAGATATTTTTACCAAAGATGAAATTTCTCTGGATGCAAAAAATCGAGTTTTTCAATCCGTGAACAACATCTATATTAAGTTACGGGACGCATATTTGGCGGTATAGATGCTATGAAGAAATTGAGAAAGTGCAGAGGCTGTATTTAAAGAAACTCTACAAGTCAATTCAATTTTATGTTTCTTTTGTAATTTGTTATATCCACAAATAATTTTGTTGAGCTAAGTGATGAACATCTGGTAATCAAATTTTTTTTTTTTACTTTGAGTGAAATATTAATTTGAGCTAGAACCTTGGACAGACGGTACATGCTTACCATGTCATATCAGCTAATTTGTTTTCTTTGTATATATTTATATATATATATAATTAAATAAAGCTGTTTAACTATCTATCTAACTGTGAAGTGTGAAGTTAAAGGCCATTCTTTTGGCCTTAAAAAGATTCGAAAAAACGGCCTGAAAAGTGGTATTCTTTGCTGACAAGCGACAATTCAGGTATTTACAAGGCACACCCTTACGAGTCCTATTATAGTCTGGAGGGACTCCTACTTGCGGACAGTCTCATTACATCAGATGGGAAATTTATATGCAATGGGTCCCAAGCCATTAGGAATAACGGAAAACAAGAAAGCAGACCAGCTTGCCGAATTGGGATCGCACAAGGAGACTCCATTAAAGTTCAACGTGGCGAAAGGGGATTCTGAAAGAAATGTTCAGGCAGGTGGTGGTTTCAAGACTACAGGCACAGGTCAGAGGAAAAACAGTGGAGCAACCTGAGCACATCAGAAGTTCGTGTGCTCGGCAGACTGCTCAGAAGCGAAGCTGTTGCGTGGCCTAGACCGGCAACAGGGGACGACTACTGCCGGACTCTTTTGTATTGGTATTGGTGTGGCCAGAATGTTGTTAATGCGAATGTCGTGTCCCTATTACAGATAGACACTTGTTCGATTGAGAGGCCCTACAAGACTTAGTGTGACAGCTGCCTGATACGCAGGCCAATACTTATAATTTTTATTCGAAAATACATTGGACTCGAACGCATTAGTTAAAAAAAGAAAAAGAAAAAAGAATTGGCTCTTTAAGAAGCATTCCTCCTCAGAACAGAGCATTTTCCCCGGTAACGCTCAAAAAAATCTATTATCCTAGTTGATTGTTTTTGAGATATGTCGTTCATACATTCACACAATCATTCACGTAAAAATTGTTAGGAGAAACTCAGAAATTCGATTATTTTCGGTTCGCAGAATTTGTCCTGATCGCCAACACAAGTAAAAACAGAAGTGACAAGTGAAATGGGGCTGAAAAAAATGTGCGGAAATAGAGTAGAATGAGTTTTCTATAAATACTCTTCATTCTAAGCGATACGAATGGTTTAGTAGAAGTACAAAATATATCATCAATGTCTGGAAAGATACAGAAATACAAGTATTAATTTACATAATGTAATGTAATCAATTCAAACTATCAATCGATTTCAGAAAAAAAAAAAAAACAATTTTCATAGAAATAAATAAGAATTTACTGAAATGCACGTTTAATTCATAATGTTAGTAAGTACTGATTATTTTATGATATAAAATCATTTTAATAATAATAAGATTAGAAATATGTAAAAAAGTAAGATTGCCTTATCGAGACGAAAGTGTTATGTAAGTGCTATGCCTGGTTCGTCAGTTCCCTTAATAGAAATTAATAATGTTCTTTATATTATCGATGTATAAGTTATTGCTGAAGTTATAACCTGCATGATAACTAGCAATGGTGCTTCGAGTGCTGCAAGATTATGTGAGATAAAAAAAATTATATATATACAGCTTTTTATATTTTTAATACATAATAATTTCCATAATTATGTGAATATTTGCCAAAAAAAATTCTAAAAATTCCCGTTTTTCCACAACAACGCGATCAAATCGAATAATCCACTAAAAGTCAGTGAAAATAATGGAAGTTTTCTACCCTGAATAGTCCTCTGGTGACGAAATTTACCACAACGACCATCAAGCGCTATCAACGCACTTCATGCATTTTCACTACGCAATATCCGTTCTGTCATGCCCACATCACTATATGGACGAAATGGCTATGACTTTGACAATCAAACGTCTCACATAGAAGCTTGCAAAAAGCATAGAAGAGCCCGGGCAAATTCAGGGCTTTGATAGTCAAGAAACAGAATTTGAAGTATTGAATACCACACACTCGTAGACGTCCAACAAGCCAACTATGAAAGAAATGACCGCCTTTGTGGAATAAACATACAAAAATAGTCTCAATAACACAGCTCTTAGATTAGAACATTTTTTTGATAGTTGTTTTTAAAGTACTTTATCCTTTTTAATTTAAAATCCTTCTTATAATAAAAAACAAGAAGTCTGTCCCTAATTAGAATTATGGCGCCAATTTGTTTGTTTTTTTTATCATTTTCAGGACTTGCTGAAATAATTAATGTAAAATCACAACAACAGTCCCCATCTGAAGTCCATCTATCCATCGTTTTTACTTCATATTATCATAAGAAATTCTAATTAGTTTTTAGTTGAACTTGGACTTCAAGTGGGTACGTAGTAGTGGGTACGTACACCGAAAAATATGCCTTTTTTTTTATCAGATCTGGAGCGTTATGGGGACTGCCAAGGTAGAAAATTGTGACGTTTTTCTAATAAAGTGAAACGGTATGAGTTCTGCTAAGAAGAAAGGCATGTTAGGAGGGCGTTCAGAAGAGGGATTTATTTACTGTGACGTTTTCTTTTCTATATCAACATGTACTTAAGAGAGTGGAGGGGATGAGACAATACCAAAAATAGGGGTATAATCATATGAATGAATTTGGGGTTCTTTAATTGGGATCGTAATAAAAATAGTAATTAAAACAGTTTACCTGCGCATTCTACACCATATTTACCATAGCTACGCGCATAGCGCATGCAGTAGCTTCATTCATTTCTGTCTCACACTTTCCTTTTCATTTATTTATCGATTCCCTTCTTCTTGTTCTATCCATTTCAAGTTTGACAATGCCTCTTTCATCCCTTCTTTCCAAGTCTTCCTCTTGAGCTATAGTTAAAAAAAACTATAGTTTTTTTTTTTTTTTCTAATTCAGACACATGGAATCTTTTCTTCAGTTTCTCTGAAAAGAAACTTATCTGCAAAACTATATTTTTCACGGCATATTCATTTCTTTTACATACAATCATTCATCAAAAATTGATGAATTCTATTAATTCTTTTTATAGAAAGATATTCAGTCTATTTGGCTAGCTTCTCCAGAAATGTTGCTTTTTTCTCTTCAATGCCAAGATTCAATTATTTGAAATTTCTATTCATATAATACATTTATCTATCTATGACAATATCTTAACTTCTGTTAAACGTTTAACTATTTTCATGAAATATCATGGGTAGCTATTTTGTTCAAATGCAGTAGATATGGCAGGTCTTTGGAAATTATTAGAAAAATATTAATTAAAGAAACTATGATTAGAAGCTGTATAACAGAAGTAATGTGTAATTAATTTTCATGTTCAGGTGAACTACTATGACTTCAACCGTGACATATTTCTAACAACAATGTCATTTTTCATAACTGATTAATAATTAAAAACGCAAATAAAGAGAAACTTATGACAAATTTCATAATAATTACCTATAATGAATAAAAAGCTAAGCGTGGAAGTGGGGATATATGTATAATCAAACATTGACAATTGATTACATTTGTTTTAATTTCCTGACAATCAAATTAGAGTTGAACACAACTGGAGCTACCCTCCTGGGCGAAGCCGCAGCAACGGTCGGACTAATAAGAAAAGATTCAACTAAACCAATCCTTGGTTATATGGCGATTTTTGTTTGTTGGGCATATGGTGAGCAAGGCGTTGTTGTTATCGACTTTCTAATTATAGAATTCACAGCGAGGGTACGCTATTAACTGTCACCTCCCATTTATGTGAGGCGGATTGAGCTTCCATGCAATCAAAAATGACAGAGCGTTAGTACTGGGCAAAACTGAAACTTTTAAGACATCAGAAAAGCAGTCTTTATTTGAATTTCTGAGTAATTAGAAAACTTCTAATATTTTTCCCACCAAGTAATCCACTAAGCTAAACATTGTATGATCAATTGTTTTAAACGCATTTATTCCCCATTCGGAGATTTAAATTACTTCCATTCCCAGACATACACACCGCCCACGCAACATTACCTTTACAAACCAACCTCCTCCCAATTACCGGTATTCTTGGGAAACTACTTTACTCAAGCTTAAGTTTAAAACTATGAAATTCATGCCCCATTCAGACATAAATTACTTCCAGTGCAGATTTAAACTCAATTACGTAACTTAACACATCTAGCTCCTTCTATTTCTCATGTCCAATGACGTCTTAATCCACAAACTCCCTGAAATCAAACTGAAGCACCATATGGAGTCTTAGAATTAGAATGCTGCAGGGGGGGACTATAACCCAGGCACCGCAGCCTCCCAGTGAGGCTTATTGTGCCAACCCCTCAAACCTAGTAGCGGAAGCCTTCGCTCTTCATGAGGTCCAAAACCTTCCCAACCAGTCCCTCCTGGAGCACGATTTCCTCCGGTCTCAACGTGCCGAAGATCTCGTACCTCAGTCTGCCGATTGCAACGCAATCAAACAATAGGTGAGAGGCCGTCTCCTCCTCCTCCTGACACAGTCTGCACAAGGACTCTACATCCACTAACCCCACCTTGTGTAGATGTTTTTTGAACCTGCCAGGCCCGTTATCAGAGAGATCTGATACCTGCTTAGACCCAGGATATATCTGGTACTTCTTTCACACAGCTCTGGCATAACCATTTTGCCGTGCTTCGCTCCAGTACTCAGCCTCCAGTATCGATTATGTTCCCTCCGAGTCCAGTCTCTCAGAGCCGCTCTTACCATACTTTTGGCCAGCCCTAGAGCAGGTTCCGGTCCGAGGAAGGGAGCGTTCGCTTCCCATGATCCCCTTATGCCCCGGCACCCATACTAGCCGCACTTTGTTGTGCCGAGGTAATGCCTCCAGGGAGTCTCTACACTCCCTGACCAAAGGGGAGGTGATTCTGAACGCCCGAAGAGCGTTCAGCGCAGCCTGGCTGTCCGAGAAGATGCATATCTCTCTATTTCTAGAGTCCATACGCAGGTTCTCCTCAGCACAGATCTTTATTGCATACACTTCAGCCTGGAATACTGTGGAGTAACCCCCGAGAGG
>JAAEAF010002547.1:0-139348 GCA_011037195.1 Triatoma infestans | reverse complement strand
AAAAATTCATTTAACACCGAATATGAGAGTTCAACTTCAAAACGATCCAACAGCTGCCATATTTTCAAGACAATTACTCGAACTCGGTAACGGCACTGCTCCTACAAATCCGGAAACGGGAAAATCACCTTCCCATCTAATTTCTGCAACATTGTACATTCAAATGAAGAATTGTAGAGAGGGTATTCCAAAGCATCGAAACAAATTATTAACGCATGGTTAAGCCTAAAAGTCAGACTGAGCCACAGCGAAGCGTGGTCGGGTTAGCTAGTATTATTATAAATTGTAAATAGCGATGTATTGAATTTTGAACTTACTGGGTAGGTTGCCAGATTTTGCTTTTTTTCGCTTTACCTCTATGGCTGGAAACAGAGGCGAGGAAGCAAGGGTAGTAAAAACCTTAGGCGCGAATAGCTCATTATAGGGCAAGGCTAGCCAGACGGCGATTTTTATTGGGGAGGGGGCGTGTGATAAGCATGTCGCGATTCCTAACTTCATTTACTTTTTGCCTTTGCTATAAAGATGCGTTACTAAATTGTAGCTCCCAATGTTTTGTCATTATGCTAGGTCAACACCATCTTTGCCCTCAAGAGAATCGAATCCTGAATTTCACACAAAGGCGAGTGCACTGCCACTAGACCAGCGCGCAAGGCAAGCTTAGACGAATCACTTCCCAGTCCAAGTTCACTACAATTCTCTTTCAAGCTTGTAGAAGGGGCGCGTCTATGTACTAGTAAGAGATGTTCAAGAGGCAGGGTTACCTCAGCCGCTGTATATAAGAGGCTGTAAGTCTGGAGAAGGGATTATTATTTGAATCACCGGCAAAGCGACAACATACAACGTACTTTCACTTGGCTGTCATACAACGGTACTTTCACAGTCTGTCACTCTCTTCTTACGCTACCATAAATTCTTTCGCTCATTAACATTAGAGTGTAACCAATTACAGTGTTTGTCATTTTGCACTAGTGCAAATGCAGTGTAAATACAGTGTTCAGTAAGTCGTAAAGTTACTTAACCGAAGTATTTCTCTTCCGACCAACCCATTCAATATATTCTATTACATTTAGTGGAAGCAAGGGAAGAGAATGACAGACTGACTGGTAGAGTGCAAGTACGTTGAATATTGTCACTTTGTAGGTGATTCAAGAAACAATCCCTTCTTTAGAATTATAGCCTCTTATGTACAACGGCTGAACTAACTCTCTCTTTTGAACTTCTCCTTCTAGATCTTAGAAGCGCTCCATACTTTGCGCTTTCTACAAGCTTGAGGGAGAATTGCTGTGAACTTGGGGTTGGGAAGTGATTTAAATCTATTATAGAAGTAAAGTAAAGGGTACATTATTATAAAACAATCCAAATCATTGATGATTACCCCCCTAAAAAAAATTAACATCAGATAATCAACAAGTTCCACCTGGTTCTTCCCATCTGGTTGTTGGAATAAACAGATTGGACGGATAGTAAAAAATTTAGGTTCCTGCGCCACTAGTCTAGGTGGTATTTAACTTGAAGAAAACATAACATGACATATAACAAATCGATAAGAAAGTTATTGAATTATTATTTATTATATTTAGATATTTATTAAGAACGATATTTATTATGTAATAATTATTGTAGGTGGAAATATCCCGATCATATAAGTTTTTATCAAGAAATACATTATAAATAAGGTTCCCTTTGAAGACGAAAAAATATGTTCTTAGCGATTGGTCTGTGGATACCTATCCATGAAAAATGTCTCAAAAACGAAAAATTGCAGAAAGCTTTGGTATATCGCTAAAATACCACTACTGAACTGACGCAAGGTTTTGGTCAAAATCTAGCAACCGGAAGTGCCACTATTTTTTTGGAAATTGTTTCTAGAAAAACTGATTTTTCGAGGGTTTTGGAGAAACGACAAGAAAGTTCTTTTTACTTTTAATATCCGCGTAAAATATCCGAAAAAAATTATTTTAATTGTTCTGAGAGTTTTTTGACGTTAGAGTTTAAGTTATCCGGATTCAATGAAGCTGCTATCTTGTGGACTATAATGTAATCATATTCTACCTGTCTGTGTGCAAAGTATCCAAAATATACCTTTCCTTACCACTATGTTTTCATATATATTATGGTAACTTTCTGTGCGAATTCCAAATTTGAAGAAGATCTGTCAGTTTCATAATTCTATTAACTTTAATAATAACTATTGTTGAGTTTTTTATAACAGTTTTTTTATTATATTTATTTATAAATTATAAGATTATTTCTTTTTTATTTTATTACTTTCAGAATTTTTATTCCATTTGTTCATTTTTTTTTAATAGTTTAATTTATTTTATTCTTTAATTTTTTGAAAGGGGATATTCGAAGTTGTAACAAAATAAGTACGAACTGGGCAAGAGAAAGTTTTGAGTTTTATACATCCACTATTTAAACAGTAATAACATGGCATTCTAGGAGAAAGGTGATTTCTCTTTAATTTATTTTTTGGAGCACTGTATTAACTCTTATTAAGAGAATGGTTATGTAACTAACAAACAAGGTTTAGTGAAAATAAACAAGTAGACCAAGTGATATAAATGTAACACAGTAATGTACACCTTTCAGAAATTCATGAAAAAAAATTAGTTTGATAGAAGAACGTAAATAAAAGGGAGTGGAAAGCGGTCCTGCTTTCCCAAATTGCAAGCTAACATGATAGCAGGCAACGGATGTTTAGGTGTTGAAGGAAGGTCTTTACTAGAGTGGAAGGAGAGATACTCCCCGTCTCACGTATCCAGGGAACAGTGTTCCCGAGGGTGTCGTCAGCAGGCGGCTGAGGTAGAGCCTGGGCTATTCTTCTCTTTAATAACTCCTTGCATCAATCATTACCCGTCCCTCTAGGTTCCTCTGCTTGCCTCTTTATGTCTTACAGTATTCTGTATAAACCTAGAATGTTTGTCGTCTTAAAGGGCCACTACTTGCCTTCTCTACTATTTACCCGTCCTAAACAAGTAGCTGTCATTATACTCTAGCATGATGTATGGACATGGTCATCAGGTTTGATACTTTGTCCAAGTTTACTCTTGTCTCCTCTTCATCTTCCCTTTACACGGATTACTCTTCAACATATTATAGTCACCTAGAAAAATATTTTTTCCCCAACAACTCTATATGATGTTTTTTTTCTAAAAAAAGCTCGTGTACTCCGGACTATCGTCTAGTTAAAAAATCTAGATGAAAAAAGAAGCAAGAAAAGTTTTAAGAAAAGTAATAAAAGACAAAGTATTGCCTATTTTTTTTTCAAATGGGCTTTACATCCATCTACCTGCTAGAAATATTAAACTACACTTTAATAAACGACTTTCTCTTAGTATTAAACAGTTAAATTGACAAACTTCGAATATTTGGTAGTCTTCAATTTTTTTTTTTTTTAAGGAAACATGGCCGGCCTTGCAGTTTCCAGAACTGCTCTACATGACCTACTGTCCCCCAGAACCTCTCTACATGACCTACCATTCCCCAGAACCTCTCTACATGACCTACTGTCCCGCAGAACCTTCTACATGACCTACTGTCCCCCAGAACCTCTCTACCGGTGTCCCCCCAAACCTCTCTAAGGACGCACCATCCCCAGAACCTCTCTATTGACCTACCATCCCCCAGCACCTTTGCTACATGACCTACCATTCCCCAGAACTTCTCACATGCCTACCATCGCCCAGAACCTCTCTAACATACCTACCCGTCCCCCAGAACCTCGTCACATAAACGTAACCATCCCCAGAACCTCTTCGACATTGACCTACTATCCCCCAGAACCGTCTCTGCATGACCTAACATTGCATGCACCTCTGCTACATGACCACTCATCCCCCAGAACTTCTGGATGACCTATCCTCTCCCAGAACCTCTCGCATGACCTACATTGCCATTGAACCTCTTCGTACTGACCTACCATCCCCCAACCTCTCTATATGACCTACCAATCCCCCCAGAACCTCTCTACATCACCGACATCCCGACAGAAACCTCTCTACATACTACCATCCCACAGAACCTTCTCTACATGACCTACCATCCCCCAAACTCCTACATGACCGACACATCCCCCCAGAACCTCTCTACAATGACCTACCATCCCCCCAGAACCTCTCTTACTGACCTACCATCCCCCAGACCTCTCTACAAGAGACCTACCATCCCCCCAGAACCTCTCTACATGACCTACCATCCCCCAGAACCTCTCTAATGTAAATTTTCTAGGAAAAATGTTTCAAACAAAAGTGTTAGGGTCTCTCTATGTATATGAATAGTACATTAAGATAAATGTTCAGTAATGTTGCACTTCTGATGTATTGATTTATCTTCAAACTCTTGATTTTGACATCACATTTATTTGTAATCATTATAATATGGTAGTTATTGAAATTGCACTTTAGATGAAAACTTAACCTTTTCCTGCAAAGTCCCTCTTAATGAATTTTCTCGGAAAAAAATTAAGTAGATCTGCATGCAAGTATATATATCATATAAAGTTTAAAGAAAATCTTTGGAGCTATTTTCGAAAAAAAAATCGCAAAAACGGAAAATTCTGCTCAATGAACCAAAATGTAGATTCACTTGGCGGCACTTAAACAAACTAAATATCAAGTAAAATATATAAAATATAATTAAAGAACTACCAAGTAATCTTTTCTTAGATTTTTATCTTTAAAATAAAGTTTAAATTCATGGAAATAAACATTTTGATTAGACTGAAAAGTTCTGTAGTAACTATGATCTGATGAAAATCAGTTTCTTTTCGATTTCAAACATTTTGTAAACACATCTAATTTATCCGGTTTTGTTCCTGACCGGTTTAGGATATTCATCCATCGTCAGAGCAAATTCACCAAGTTCGTGTAGAGAGTTCACTTCAACGAAATGTTTCTGTAGACTCACATTTCTTGGTTGTATATATGTGGGAAGGTTAGTAGGTTATCAGCTAAGGGTTATAAATCTAAGGGTTATAAATCTAAGGGCAACACTACCTGGACTCAAACCCGGAACTTCCGCGGACAGGATAGCTTAATAATATGCTAATCTCCCCTTCATTGGACCGGGCCCGCTAACTGCACATCAGCGAACACATGTTATCTAGCATTGCGGACCCAGCCAAATTTTCAATATCTGATTTATATTTAAAGATTCTATGAACTACACTTCAAAACCTTGAAAACGTCAAGCAATAACCTAGCAACCTTAATGAGGCCAGAAATACTTTAGCGTTTTTGTTTTGGTGAAACTTTTAAATTTTGTAAGTTTATTTCTTAATTAAATTTAAAGATTACACTAAGAATGTTTACTAATATTCCTCCCCCACCCCCTCAATCATATAAAATCTGTTCTATTACAGAACCGCAGAAAATTTGCCTAGCTTTTTTTTTTGTTTTCTATTACATAATAAATATAAAATCTGTTAGCAAAAAAAAAGAGAATGTAAATAAGGAAGAAAGGAAAATTGAATTGGTCTGAGGATTTTGGTGTGAAGTAATTTGTATTCATGGCTGTGATCATGGCGAGGTGAGAAGTGGGCGAATGGTTGTACTAGTGAATATTGCGCACAGTGGGCAACCTGTCCCAGGAACTAGGCTTTTCCCAAACCTTTTGTTTTATTTACATTACTGGAAATAGTAAATAAGAATGTCGTTGTTATTTCGAGTGATTCAACGACGATTCTTTCAACAATGTATTGTTGTCACTTGCATATATTCATACAACCAAATGCATCAAATATTATTGGACTTTATTATTCAATAATTGTATATTTGAATTATTTAATCCATTACTATTCTTTAAAAAAAATAGAATTTAATAGTTGATCCTTTTTTTCACTTTCGTTTAGAATGATTGCAATATAATTTAATGAAAGTTCTTTACATAAAATATGTGAATACAAATAAACATAGGTAATATATCTGCAAATAAATAATGAAATGTAGAAATATACAAAGTAATTACTAATGGATAAAGTTAAAGTCCTTGCTTCTATATTCGTATTTTTCAGATTACTCGTATGTGATTTTTTTATATTTTTTTTTGCAATAATAGGCACCTTCAGAAGCCTTTGTGGCTTCGCTCACAAAGCTCCTTCAAGTGGTCATGACCGAATTGGTAAAGCAATTTTACGTGCGCTTCAGAAACATAGCTCTACTCAACGGATATTAGGAATGTCTCCAAAATTTTATAGATAGATATTGCATAGATTGCTAACCTACTGTATTTTTGTTGATGTGTTGGTAAGCCTAATTCGAAAAATATTTTTATTTGTTGAGGTAGAGAGGCGACTATTCATTTCAAATTGTTTTCACAATATTCTACAGAAAGAACGGTCTTTTTTTAAGATTTTTTTTTTCTATTTGGGATAAAAAGCAAAAATGAAGCGAAGATGGACAGACAATTTATTTTTGTGTACTTCAATATGTTAGGAATTGGCTCCCGGTATGTTCTCAGTTCACTGCCGATCTCCGGACAGTGTCTAACGTTAAAGAGATCAAAGCCCAAGGAAGCGAAGATCTAAGCGCAACACTACCTGGACTCAAACCCGGGACTTCCGCGGACAGGATAGCTTAATAATATGCTAATCTCCCCTTCAATGGATCGGACCCGCTAACTGTACATCAGCGCCATTAATACTTCTTAAACAACTATGTATTATGGATATCTATCTATTTATGATATTAAATATCATTAGATATTCGCAAACATCTCATCACTGTTTAGTTTGCTAGCCGTTGCTACCAGATTCGCTAACTAATGTAGCTTCCCATTTTTACTCATTATGATTGGCCAAACACTCTTCGAGTCCTTACAGGAATCAAAATCCAGATTTCGACACGAAAGGCGAGCGCACTAAACGCTAAACTATAAAGAGGGTAATTTCAATTAATTACTAGCTTGCAATGATGGACATCTAAAAAGTTAATTAGAAATTGTACAAATATGAAATATGATTTTATTGCAGATCATTTTGCTTTTAACGAGACATTGTACTGCTCAATAAAGGATCCTGGCTGGTTCCTTTTGTGGATGTAATGGATTGGCGGCGGCATATCTTGCCTGCAGCCAAAAATCATATGGCAATAACTCCGTCCACAGGTACATCACTCAGCACGTCACATGTAGCGTAACGCATCTCCATGAGTCAAGCTAATCAAATTCTTCAGCGAAGGAGAGAATGAAATCCGTCTTCCCCAACCCCTAGTACATTCAGAAGAGGATGCAGGGGACGTTTTCTACAAGCATATATTATAGTTGCTAGACTCTAACATTCAGTGTTGTACAAACAGTTGTTCAATAAAATATCACTATTAACAGCACTTGGCCAGTTCAATCTGCAATTTTTACTCACGCTTTTCTTTTCTACATTTTTCTGTGACCATACCGATAAAAAACTCCGCTAGATGGAGATTGTAGAAACCAAAAGTAGAAACACTTTAGTAACGGGTTGTTTGGGTTGAGAAGAGTTCAGATTTAATATTTTTAGGCTTAAGAGCTCCCGCCCAGATTATTGCCCATTTAACTAGGAAATCGGTGAGAATTGATGAATGGATTAAATATGGGACATGATCCTCCAACCAAGTTATTTTTTCCCTGGATTAGCTTTATGATCCCAGAAGTACTTTGGATTTCGCTGGATGTCAGATTTTCATCAGAGTTAAATAATAATAATGAAGTAGTAATAAATTTAAGGGTAGCCCATAAGAATTAAAATAGCGCCTTAGTTCGTTGAGAAAGTTTGTTATAGCACTTGTTGATCGTTTCAAAATCCGAGATTCCGATACTTTTCTTCCGCTAAAATCTTAAATCAATATGATAATAAACATAGCAAAGACAAGGCCACCGTCCCCAATCAATCTTCTCTTCTCGTGCATCATCATCTTAAAGTTTAACACAAGACAAAGAAAAATACGGTCTAATCAAATTCGGATGCAATTAATTTTTGAATTAACATTATATATGTGTATTTAGTAGATATTAACAACTAAATGTTTGCCGGTGTCTAAACACGATACCACAAAACAGAGTTGCCATTCATCATTTCTGGCAGGCCAAAAGTTGAAACTTGGGACTTAGGGCTGACAGGTAGGACAAAAGTCAATAGCAAAAGATGATCCGGAACAAAAAAGTGAGCAGTAAACTCGTCATGGTTACCACCTCCATTTAGTTCTGACCTTCGCTATCAAGTCCGCTATAAAAAAAAAAAAATGTAGTTCGCATGATTTAAAAAAAATATTAAAAAATTACTTTGAATATTAAATTATAATTTTGGAAACAGTCTAAAATTATAGTCTTGCCTAGGCCTGGGAAGGATAGTGTTTCCTGTTTGCTGATGACACGTCTTTGTAGGTGACGTCATGGAGAACGGACATAATTACCAACAGACTGACTCAAAACTTCTATAGAATTTTAAAACACTTCCACAAATGGAAAATTAAAATAAACATAGAAAAAACACAAGCAATCCTGTTTAACAAAAGAAGACCAAATCTACACCAACAAATAATAATATCAAATAAAGCAATAGAATGGACTCCCAGTGTCAAATACTTGGGGGTCACACTGGACAGATCACTAACTTTTAGTCCACATATTATTGCAATAGTACAGAAATGTAAAGGGGTTTATAGTGCAACTCTGTCTACTTCTAAATAGAAACTCCACACTGAGTGTTAGCAATAAAATATTGATATACAAGTTGCTAGTGAGACCTGTACTCACTTATGCTGGCTCCATGTTGGAGTTTAACAAATGAGACCAACCTAAGGAAATTGCAGAGAATGCTAAATAAGTTTTTAAGGTTTGCTATTGATGCTCCTAGATACACTCCAATTAGAAAATTACATGAGAAAAAGGAAGTACAGTACATTAAAGATATACTGCGAGAATCTTGTTGCAATTTTCTTGCAAATGCTTCAATTAATGACAATTTATAAAAGTATAGGCATTTACAACACTAGGAACAGTTATAAACATAAAAAGAATAAAACATATAATTAGTCCACAACAATAGTAATAGATTTGTGTTAGAGTTGGATTTTTTATTTGTCATTTTTCCCAAAAATCTGTTTGCTTAAAAAAAAGTAGTCAAGCCTATTTGTATAAAGAAAGAGGAAAAGATGTTGTATGTGATATTCTTGAAGCATTTTGTAAATATTTATATATTTGACAATAAATAAACATTTTTATTATTATTATTATTTGAAAAAATTTGGGAGAACTCCGGTTTATTAAAAGGTAAAACTTACAAAATTATGGAAAAGAGAGCGGGATGGAAAAACCATCAATTTACCAATATGTATATAATTATTAAGAAAATCTGTTTTAATAAAGCTAATCTTCAAAAAATAATAAATTTCGTATGAAATTAATATGAAACTTTAAACAAATATTTTTGTAGTTAAGAGATTAATATAAATAATAATACAAACAAATAATTCTCTGATGGTCAATTAAAATTACATTGTTTTAATTAATCTAAAGTATAAATGTTTTATTCATGAGCGAGCTTATATATATATAGATAAATGTAGAATAAGAGAAGAGGGATTGTCAGAATCAATGAAATGGATTCCTCTCCCATACTCTGGGGCCAACTTGATGGAAATTCACTTCAAAATAATGTTTCAGGAAAATTAATGAATTATTATATAAAAATAAAAATTAATCATTTATCATATATTTCTAATCTAAAATGGAATAATTAATAATAAAATATTATCTCAATTATTTGCATATTTTATTAATTGATACTTTTTTTTTTTTTTTTGACAATGACTTGGTTTTCTGAAATGGTCTCTTTTGTTTTTGAAATGAATAATTGCATTATTTTTATATAGAATGATAATTTTATTTTTCACGTTCTCTCTTACTTGTAGTTTTAAGGTCCTCAGAGTTTGAAATTTTTTCGAATGGTTGCATTAATGGTGGTTGGTAACATTAAGCTTTTCTCTAATGTACCACTTTAATAATAATGGTACGTCTATATATTACATCTATATAATTTTAATATACATTACAAGCCTTACTATAATTCCAAAATTTGAAAAAAAATCAACTAACTCAAAGTGCGACTTTACAGGGTTTTTGAGCTTTTTAGAATATTCCGTTATGTCATCCAAATTTCATTTTTGCCGCCATGTCATCCGAATTCAGATGACACAAAAAATCAATTATTCTTTGCGTGGCGAAGTATTAAACATAAAATGCTTATTGCACAGAAACACTGGAAAAATAGATTTCCACTAACCAAAGCAGGTTATGATTACATTGTAGTCCACACGACAGCGTTAGATCAAACCCCGCTAACTAATATTTAGATGATTATTTATGCAATAGCATTCCAGGTCAAAGAAAGTCGTTGGAACAGTTTTAAAGCAAATAAAAAAAAAAAACAAAAAAAAAACAAACTCAGAAATGTATTCTACAATGTCGCGCTTCAGATTAACAATTTTTTCTAATTTTAATTCAATCAGTGAAGATCTGATAATCTGGAGAATCGCCAGAATTCCAAATCTTCTTGTTTAATAATTTTTATAAAATTATTTGTCACCGGATATGGGCTAACGTTTAAACGTAACTGGAAGTCCAAGGTTATATACTCGTATTGTATCTGTAAATCCTCCATAGATGTACCTTGAACTGTGAGCCCCTGAATAGCCATATACTTTGCCTTATACTTGTCTGTGAGTGTGTGTTAGTGTGTATATACAATTGAATGCTATTTTATTCAAGATTACTCTTAATTCTTAATGGATATATATATGACTGAATATATTCTATCATTTTTAATATCTCTTTGACCAATAAATATGCTGAATTTGTTGCAATCCGTTTTTATTCCGGCAGCATCTCCTTTATTTGTGCTTTAAATGCAAAATAAAGTTGTTTCTCTCTGCAGAAATATGATCTGCATTGTAAAATCTGAAGTTTTAGATTCAAGAAGCAAATATAAAATTAAAATGAATAGAATAATACCATAATGAAACCAGAACAAAAAAAAAACAAAACAAAACAAAAAAAAGTTGCACATGTTACAGCAGTAACTAGCCTTAACTATTATTTAAAGAATTAGAAATATTCAGTACCATTAGTACCTTTTTCCATGGTACTGAATAAGTACCAATTAGTTTTTATTTCTGGAAAAAAAAAGGGGAAAAACATTAATGCATACAGAGGAAACTTATTGTTTTAAACATGCCTGGAGATAAAACAGGGAAGGAGAGTTAAAAAAAGAAAGGTGCTTAACGAAGAGAAAGGTTAAAAATGCAGGTAGAGATGAAGGAGAAGATGAACAAGGATGGCATAGAGCGGGGTAGAGCAGGATTTACCATGCGCTAATAGCGAACCTAGATGTTGTACTCATATACTCATACACGACGTACCTTCTCCACCCCTCCAGGAAGATAGCTTAGTCTACGGTACCCCCTTAGTTTCAAACACGACCGCAATTATAGTTAAAAGGTATACCGTGTTTCAAGGTTTAAATCCGTCCATTAGCCAGACAGACTGAGAGGACGTTGTTGAGAGAGGTATGTATTAAGTGTTGGAAAATGGTGTTGAATAGTATTTGTCTGAAGGTACAGTAAAGGACGATGTGTTGTGTAATGAAATGGATAGATAACAAGAACCATAGTGTGACGTATAACAGTGAAAGAAGTATGTATCTTGAATGAGTGTACCACAGCTGTTAAAGCTTGACTACTTTTCCATTTTTAAAATAAAGTGAAAAAGCATTTGCAATCGACTGAGTTGGTTTTAAAGCTATAGATAATCCATCCAACCCATTTTCCCACTTAAACCTATTTTTTCTCGAAGTTTAAGTTTTATTTAAATTTGTTTTTTATTTTTTATTATTATTATTCAATAAAATGATAATGCATTAAATAGCTAATTAACTTACCTGATCCGGGATTATAGATTATTCACGTCATTTATGCGATTTTTACTTTCTCTTACTCCTAGTAAGAGGAAGTCTTGTAATCGTGTCAAATTTTCGATATCGAGTTTTCACCGGAAATATCCGTTTGAGGTCCCCTGAGTAAAAAAAAGTGGTTTTTAGCAAATGGTCTGTGTGTGTGTGTGTGTGTGTGTGTGTATGTATATATGTATGTGAACAGCATAGCTTAAAATCGAAAAACCGTAGAAAGTTGAAACTTGATAGTCCGTTTAGGTACACCATGGGATCTGACGGTGCGTTATGTGTCAATATTCCTCAACCGGAAGTACCACTTTACAAGTTGTTTTTTTTACGTTTTTGCAATTTTCTCAAAAATGGCTCCGAAGATTTTCTTTAAACTTGTTATATCAACTACACATACAAAGAGCTACAACTTTTATTTGAAACATTTCTCTGGGAAAATTCATTTAAGGGTACTTTTGAGGGAGGGAAGGAATTACGGCTTCCTCTAAAGTGCTATTTCAGTTTATTACATAATTGTGTCATCTAAATAATATTAATAAGAATTAAATATGTTGTTGAAATTCCGGGTTTGAAAAAAAAATCGGATGACCGGAAGTGCGTTTGCTTTACTAAATGATTTTTTTTTCACTTTTTCGCGATTTCCTCAAAAATGGCTCCGACGATTTTCTTGAAACTTCTTTTGTAAACTATACATACATAGGTCTACAACTTTTATTTGAAACATTTCTCTGGGAAAATTCATGTAAGGGTACTTTTAGGGGAGGTGTTGTGTTATGTTTTTCTGTAAAGTGCTGTCGTAGTTTATTATACAATTCTATCATCCAAACAGAATTAATTAGAAATAAATGAATGGCCAAAATTCCGAGTTTCAAGAAAATTAGTAAACCGGAAGTGCGCTTTTATTGACAATTTTTTTCAGTTTCCGCGAATTTCATTAAATTTTTGTACATACTATAAAATGTGTCAATTATAATTTTGAAAACGGGAGTAAGAGAAAGCTGTATGAGTGTTTCACACCAGATTTTTTTTTCTTAATGAAAAATAATACACTTAATAAAACATTGAGCCTTTTGCCTATTTCTGATTATTTGAGTCGTGAACACAAAATACCTGAAGATAGGTGAAAAAACCAGATGCGGGGTAAAAGAAATTTTACACGAAAAATAGCACAGACGCTAGAGGTTACACGGAATAAAAATTTAATTATTAAAAATATAAATGAAATTTACAGCGCTGGTTGGATGGTGTAAACCTATGTCAAAACAAAAATAAATAAATAAATAGATAAATATAATAAAATAATAATGAAATTTATTAATAAATTTAACATACTCACTATTTAATTAGATAAGAAAAAGCACAGATGCTGTTAGACTGGTTGAAGCTAAAACTTTAGCTAAGAGATGCATGAGAGAGTGTGTGTGTATGTGTTAAAAGGAAGTATATGTAGCTGAATTTAGCGGAAGCGAAGTGTGGCGAATTATCGTACAGCAAGACAGAAGCTAATAATTATTAATCTTTATTTACCGAAACAGATGAAAAATAAAAAGGAGGGGAGCCAGAGAAGCAGAGAGACCGGATGTACATGTTTTGAGGCCGAATGCTCAAATTTGATATTCCGTTTAGTTATTATTACCATCGTATCTGACACCAAGATTTCGGTCAAAATCCATCAACCAGAATTGCAACTTTGCTAAATACTTTTACAGTGTTAGCAATATTCTTTGAAAACGGTTCCATCGATTTTCTTTTAACCTCGTATACTATTTATTTATATACATAAATGTCTATCACTTTTTTATTTTGGGAAAACTGTCAATAAACTGTCTACCAATTAGTTTAAAACAAAGATCTAAAACTAGGAACCAAAAATAATAAAATTATAAACAGTTTAGTTGTAGAATTTAATTGACTATTATAGGGCATCAATCAGTAATCGAAACAATTGTTTTTTTCTTTGAAACTATGTGGTTACTTTCTGAAAAAAATTAATCATATATGTATTTATATTTAAATCTATACATGTATACCTATGTTTTTGCATGCATACGTATACAATATGATAATATTGTTAGTTGCGTGACAGTTTTCATTCCTTTTTCAAATCTTTAATAATACATTAAATAAAACTGAGGTCGTGTCTATTTTATTAAACCTAAATAAAATCAATATCCAGCTATAAAAACTAACAGCACTTTTTGTTATTTAACATGTTTAACATGTATTAATTTAAACAAAAAATTTATATTCAGAAACACTACTTATTTTTTTATAATTTAAGAAACAATGAAAAGCGGAAAGATAATCAGGGGTATCACATTTCCTAAATAAACGCATTGCTAGATAGTATGAATTAAAAAAAAATAAATATGTGATATGAAGCGCTCACAATGTTTTATTACTTTCTCTTACTCCTAGTAAGAGGAAGTATTGTAATCGTGTCAAATTTTCGATATCGAGTTATCACCGGAATTATCCGTTTTGAGGTCCCCTGAGTCCAAAAAAGTGGTTTTTGGCAAATGGTCTGTGCGTGTGTGTGTGTGTATGTGTGTATGTATGTATGTGAACAGCATAGCTCAAAAATGAAAAACCATAGAAAGTTGAAACTTGATATTCCGTTTAGGTATCAACATGGGATCTGACACTACGTTATCTATCAAAATTTCTCAACCGAAAGTACTACTTTACTAGTTGGATTTTTTACTTTTTTGCGATTTTCTCAAAAATGGCTCCGACAATTTTCTTTAAACTTGAAATATCAACCACATATAAAGAGCTACAACTTTTATTTGAAACATTTCTCCGGGAAAATGCAATGAAGGGCACTTTTGGAAGAGGGGTGGGATTAGGTTTCCATCTAAAGTGCTATTTCAGTTTATTAGACAATTCTGTCATCTAAATAATGTTAATTAGAATTAAATATGTTGTTGAAATTCCGAGTTTGAAAAAAATTGGATAACCGGAAATGCGTTTACTTTACCACTTTATTAAATGATTTATTCTCTTTTTCGCAAGATTCTCAAAAATGGCTTCGACGATTTTTTTGAAACTTCATATATAAACTAAATATGCAAAGATCTACATCTTTTATTTAAAACATTTCTTTGGGAAAATTCTTTTAAGGGCACTTTTAGGGGAGGGGTGGTGTTATGTTTTTTTCTAAACTGCTCTCATAGTTGATTATACAATTCTGTCATCCAAACATAATTAATTAGAAATAAATGGATGGCTGAAATTCCGAGTTTCAAGAAAATTATTAAACCGGAAGTGCGCCTTTACTGAACAGAAGTTTTCGACGAATTTTTCATTAAATTTGGTACATAAACTATAAAATTTGTCAATTATAATTTTGAGAACTGGAGTAAGAGAAAGTTGTGTGAGTCTGGTTTCACACCAGATTTTTTTTTTTAGTTACTCTCAAATTACAAATAATAAATTCTATTCATACTCGTAAATTTTGTTAATAGTTTTAATTTTATCCATAATGATGTTGTCGATTAGAACAACCATATTATCTATATTAATCTTCAATTGTTATAACGAAAATAGTGAAAAATAGTAATAAAGCGAGGAAATTACAAAAAAGTACGTCTTTCAAGTTAGGGGCTCACTTCAGAAAAACAAATACTCAGGACTTCCTTGCTTGCTTAAGTAATTAAAAAATCTGGTGTGAAGCAATCAAACTACTTTCCTTTATTGCAGCAGTTAAATACAGTTTTAAAATTGACAAAGCTTCTTTAAATTTGGTTATTTTTACTTTGCCCTAACATAAATACAAAGTTACATGTATCCAAGGAAGGTAATATAGTTGCACAGTGTTTACACTGGAAATCCAGAAAAGAGTGGCAATGAGTTCGAAAATACGTACATAATATTTTTGAAATTAAACGGTACAGATTATTCAGGTTGACACCATAAAAATCAATTATTCCAGAAAAAAGAAATAAAAGTGAAAAATTTATAGCTGGTCAGTTAGTATGTTCCAAGTTCAGTATTCAAAATTTGTTTTCCAGAACATTTCCAAAAAAAATTCGAAACCTGTAAATGTTGCACTTAACCTTAAACCAAATTTCATTAAATTTCGAATTCTAATAACACATTTAATGTACCTTTATGCATATTACATAGGTGATAGAACCATACATTATATTTAATTGGTATTTTAGAGGCATGCTTAAAATTTATTGTTCCCTCCACAACTACCTAATACAATAAAGAAAGCAATTTTTACAGATATTTTTTTTTAAAAATAAAAGTGATATGTATTTATGTGTTTAGGTAGTTATACAAAGTTTAAATAACATTGTTAGAGCCATTTCTGTGGAAAAATGAAATATGAAAATTTATTCAGTAGAGCCGGACTTCCGGTTGATAGATTTTGAAGGAGAACATACATATGTGCCAGATTTGAGATATTTTGTCACCCTCCCCCCCACACATATATATGTATATATAATCTTTCAGGCTTCCGCATCCATTGTCAAGAAAAATATTGTCTTCTGGTCGTGACCGCGTGGTTTTTTTATAATAATAATAATAATAATCATCATCTTTATTAATCTTCATTTCTACATACAGTTGTATGAACAAGACATGTCAATACATTAAACAATCTAATAACATTGTAACATTAAACAATGTAAGAAAATCATATATTACTATGCTCTTATCCATAGAGCATAGTTTTTAGTTTAGATTTAAACAATTTCATTGTTGGTGAAGATGAAATTTCATTTGTAAGTGTGTAGTGGAAGAAAGCAATGAAATTAAATAGTTTTGTAAAATATATTAAATAGTGAATTTAACATCAAAAAGTGTGTATTTTAGTGTCAGGTACTGTAAATTGGGATCATGGCAAATAGAAAAACAAAGGCACAAAATCCCGTTAGGGTAAATCTTTGTACAAGAAAATTCCCCCGCTAGAGAGAGAGAGAGAGGAATTCCAAAGAATAGAGTCTGCCATCAGCTTTCAAATAGTTCAGTTCAAAAAGAGTCTCACTTCTGCTTTCAAACCATACAGTCGTATTCTGCTTCCAAAGCCAGAACACTTCAGAAAGCCAGAACACTTCAGGAATCGCTCAGTGCCAATGATAGTTACTTGCCTTTATTCTAGATATACACCTAATTAATAGTTGTGATATTGTATAATATTTGAATATCTTTAAAGATAATATATTTAATTTAATCTACCAGTGTGTTCTTAATTATTCTTAAAACTTCTATCTTTTCCTCAAACATACTTACAAGCCCTTTATTATACAATACCGCTCGTGCTACTACAAATACACATCATCAAACCATAACATTACAAGTGCATTAAATATTTTCCTTCCCATAAATAAAAATAGAAGATGTGAAAAACGAGTGGTTTGCTTGAGGAAAAGGAAAGTGGTTACGGTTCCGAATACTATATTTATGGTTAAAAGTGTTGTAATTATTTCTAATTTTATAGAACCATGAACAGATGGAAATGATATAAAGAGCTGCTGGAATCGTGAGGATTTTATTATTTTTAAAATGCAACCTGCAGCTTTCCGTTGGGTCTTGCTTTAACCATAGCATGAATAGTTCTTTTTTGGAGGCGGAAAATTCTTGATGTACATGGGCTGTTTCCCCAAAACATTATCCCATAGGAAGCCGCTGATTGGAATTTTCCCAAAATATACTACTTTCAAGGCTTCCCGATAGAGGATTAGAGTTAATTTAAAAAAAAAAAAAAAATACTATGTTCGAAAGTTTAGGAGCCAGTAAACCTATATGTTCGTTCCAACGCAGATCTACAGAAATCGTGGAGTCCAAGAAATTTTGTCAAAAATGGGAAGATTATGCTGCCACATTCAGTCTTGACTAAAGGAGAGTACTTTTTTCCACCTGGAGCAACTGAGAAGCACAGTCCAACCGTCTTGGAATCATTCATTTTAATGCATTTATCTTTAGACCATCTAAATATGTCATCTGCTCCAACATTGGCACAATTCACAACGTCATCCACGGTCCCTCCAGTGGAATACTGTGCTGATATCATCCGCATACTGAATTTATATTATGTACAATACTCTTCTTCAGGGTAGTGCCGCCTCTAATGCTGTAGTTTCATTGTTTTGAATTAGGTGTTATTTCAGCTTTAAAGGCGACACGAAAAAGGCTATCGTAATATGGATGAAATATCGCTTTAGAACAAACTATGACGTGTTCTCAATCTGGTCTAAGTATTTTATATTGTACAAACAGTCGTTAAACATTTTCTTTTTTGTATTCAGAGGACATCAAAACATATTATATTTCTGGTGAAAATTCAAATTTCGAATTTTGACATGATCCCAGTACTTTTTGTTATATAGTAAAAGAAATTAAAAAAAAAACTATGAAATTCTTTCGTCTGAGTATACGCCTTCTGTAACTTGAAGTTTCCTCTTTTGCAAATATTAAGTCAGAAAAAAATATAATAATTATTTTTCAACGCGTTATAGCAGTAAAAAAAACAAAACACAACAGGAACTCTCTTACTAATTCTATAAACAATAAACATGATTTATTGTAGATTCAAATACCTTTCCCTGTTAGGTAAAAAAAAAAAGATGAGTAATATATAATCACTGTTAATAATATTCATATTATTCCGAATAATTGAATAAGTAATTTATTTTAATGATCTGGAAATATCAAGTTCCAATAGATATTATGGACTACATTAAAAAAAAGAAGAAAAGTTGAAATAAGTGCTACTATTAATTTAGAATATTCCATATCACAAAATTAAATAAAAACACCAACAAGTTTAATATATGGTTGATTCCCCCCCTAATTGCAGACATATATGTGATGACGTAATATAATATTTGTATGTATGTGTGTGTGTTTTATAATGGGAAACTAAAACATTCATTTAAAATTTATTAAAATGATACTTCATTGACCGAGCTCTGCTTAAACTTCACAATCCCAGAAAAATTGAAAAAAAAAAACTTTTTATGCGGTATTATTATTGATGGACTTCCTATTATATCCCGAGATTGTACAGTGGATAATACAGAAGTGGGGGTACAGGAAACATCCGGACTGCGGTCGAGGAGTGGGGAAAATTACTTCCTGCCACTGAATTCACTAAATATTACTACTTATTCTATTGTACATAGTAATTCTTTTCTAATCGAAAAGTTAAATAAAAATAAATAATAATAAAAAATTGAATAAAATTTCAATTATTAAAGGCGCATCATAAATCTGATCAAAATCAATTCAAATCAGGTTTGTTATCATTTTTATGTTTACAGTATGACAGGTTGACCGGCCAAAGTTCAGAAAAGATGGACAGTTTGACAAGACCAGAATTGATGTAGCCCATTTTTAGATAAAAACAATTATAGCGTTACTTATAGCGTTACGTAAATAACTTTTTCTTTTTTTTTTGTTGTTTTTTTTTTTTTTACTGAGTTAAATAATAAAAATTTGTAATAAATAATTCGGTTTACACAGAAATTATACGTAGTCACAATTTTAGCCTTTATGTTTATTAAAACAGAAATGTAATTAAAAAATCTGGTGTGAAATACTCACACAACTTTCTCTCACTCCAGTTCTCAAAATTATAATTGACAAATTTTACAGTTTGTGTACCAACTTTAATGAGATTCGTCGAAAACTGAAAACACTGTTCAGTAAAAGCGCACTTCCGGTTTACTAATTTTCTTGAAACTCGGAATTTTGGCCATGTATTTATTTCTAATTAATTTTGTTTGGATCATCAATTGTATAATCAACTGTGATAGCTTCAGAGACATTTTCCGTGGTAGCCTGCTTCATTTTGTGGTCATCGACCGGTTTCGGGCGTTCGCCCATCTTCAGGATGCGTTTTTTTCACAGCAAAGTTAGTTTTCCGTGAAAAGTCTATTGTCACACTGTCTGAAAAATGCATCCTGAAGATGGGCGAACGCCCGAAACCGGTCGATGACCACAAAATGAAGCAGGCTACCACGGAAAATGTCTCTGATGCTTTCCAGCTCTGCGGAACCAACCACCACAACAACTGTGATAGCACTTTAGAGAAAAATATAACCCCACCCCTCTCCTAAAAGTGCCCTTAAATAAATTTTTCCAGAGAAATGTTTCAAATAAAAATTGTAGATCATTGCATGTTTAGTTTATATGCAAGTTTCAAGAAAATCGTCGGAGCCATTTTTGAGAAAATTGCGAAAAAGGGAAAAAATCATTCAGTAAAGTGGTAAAGTAAACGCACTTCCGGTTATCCGATTTTTTCAAACTCGGAATTTCAACAACATATTTAATTTTAATCAACATTATTTAGATGACAGAATTATCTAATAAACTGAAATAGCACTTTAGATGAAAACCTAACCCCACCCCTCCCCCAAAAGTGCCCTTAAATGCATTTTCCTGGAGAAATGTTTCAAATAAAAGTTGTAGCTCTTTGTATGTGTAGTTGATATAACAAGTTTAAAGAAAATCTTCGGAGCCATTTTTGAGAAAATTGCAAAAACGTAAAAAAAACAACTAGTAACGTGGTACTTCCGGTTGAGGAATATTGACACATAACGCACCATCCATTGACCCCTAACCGGAATATCCAATTTCACTTCTACGATTGTTCGTTTTTGGAGCTATGCTGTTTCCATACATACATACCCACCCACCACACGCACACACACACACGCGCGCGGGGCGCGCCGCGCACTATTAAAGTGGTAGCTTCCGGTGAGGAATTTTTGGCAGATACCGACAGTCAGATCCCGTGACCCCTAAAAAAAACGGAATATCAAATTCAACTTTCTATTCTCGCTTTTCGTTTTTGAGCTATGACTGTTCACATGACATACATACACACACACCACACACACACACACCACCGCGCGCACCACCACACACACCACACACACGGACCCACACACACGACCATTTGCTAAAAACCACTTTGGTAGCATTTCGGTTTGCAGAGTAAAAAGTGAAATTGGAAACGAACAACTTAAATTTAGTGCAAAGTAACAAATATAGCAAAGTTCTGAAAATCTTGAGGGAATTCGGAGAGAGTAGCTTTCAAGCATCATGAAGTTTATAAAACAATCATTATGCTTATCTAAAAACTAAATTTAATAATGAATATCATTTGCTGTAAAACTTAAAATAAAGAATGCGGATATTAACTTAAAAAGAGAGATAAAGTTAAAAAATAAAAAAAAGAAAGAAGAAGAAGTGAAATTGAAGGAAATAAAGATGCAGAGAGATATGAGTTAGTAGAGATTAAGTGAAGTGATGGCTGAGTGAAAGGATGCTGTGTTGTAGTTTGCTATAGGGAGGTGGTTGATAGAAATGTTTTATTACTTTGTGCAGGGGGTTTACGTTAGTGGAAACCGGCGGGCTGGCTGGCTGCCTTTAAAATGGGCCATGATAAAATAATGCATAAACATGAGGAAAATTTAATAACTCTAATAAACCCTTCTGCAGCCGGCTTACTGTTCACAGTCTCATGTCACGGAGTCTCCTAGCGGCGCGCTATTCTACTACATGCCTGACAGCACGATTACTACCCTCTTTATACCAAAACACACTAAATTTAAATTGCGATTTATAAACTTCCAACATACTTTTATAAACATCGGGAAAAAAAGAAGTAGAGAGTGCGGCACTTTTATGTGCTGCAACTATCCCTAAACTATTAATTATTTTGAACAATCTAATTTCTTTTGGATAACAAGATATCTTTTAAACAGTAACAAGTTCTGGAACATTTAAAATAAATAATAATTATATCATTATCCTAAATAATAATTATCCTACTATTCTTGAACTTAGTAATTTAAAAAATAATTGAAGCAGTTTTTTTTTCGCACAATCAATATTCTTTAGTAGATAATTTTTTATTTATTTTGTCATCATTATTTAATTGTAATACAGTACCAACACAAAATATGTTTTGCCTGTAATGCTGCTGTCTGTAAGATAATGTACTGACGTGTAGAACGTGTGCAAGTAACCCATCCAACGATGGCCCTGTTAGAGTGATTTGTTTATGAAGTGAATAAATTAAATGTAAAGTGAAATGAATGTATGGGTGTGAATGTAATTATGCTAGTTCATAATGTCGTTCAGTGAGGTCTGTCAGTCAGTATGAAGTTTGTCTACGGTGGATGTAACAAGTCCTGTGGCCATCTCCGTTTTAGTCTTCTTCCTGGAACTAGAGTTGTTTGTAAATTGTTGATTAGAAGTTTGTATGACTGTTCAGTTTGACATGATACTTAGTGTACAGTCGATGTGCTGCTTGATGTAAGAAATTCATTTAATGAGATTTCTAGGGTAGGAAAAAAGGTTAAATATGCTTTCCTCTAAAGTATGATTTTAATATATTACATTACTGTATTAATAAGAATTTAATATATTGCTAAAATTCCGAGTATAAAGGAAATCGGTTTGCCAGAATTAAGTAACTTTTTTGCATTATTATCACGAAACTTTGATACGAAAGCGATACTTTCTCTTACCAGAGGGGTGAGAGAAAGTAAAAAAAAGGAAGTAAACTCAGGGAAAAAACAAATCTTAATTTTTCAAACATCAAGTCTTAATAAGACTTTTCTAAAAGAATGCACAATGTTCATCGGAAAAAAAATAAAGCCCTTCCTATTACCTGCTGTATCCCACTCCCTCCAACACTCATGTGATGTGAGGTCGTTAATCATAATACTCTCCCACCGCAAAACAGCTTCCCATTTCTACTTTGTTCAAATACAATCAACCATCAGTCACTTTTTCTTCCCCCCCATCCCAATACTAATTTTGCTGGGGTATATTTTTTAATACCTCCTCTGCATAAAAAATGAGCGATAAACAGGTAAAGGGTGGGAAGGAGATTCATTTATTTATTTATTTTTTTTTCTGAATTAATTACAGAACAATTTTAAATCAGCTTGGCTCCAGGAATTTTGAATGTTTAATATTATTATATATTTATAATATATATATATAATACGTATACATAAATCTAGATTTTTTTTTAATTATAATACAGTTTCATACAAAATGTATTCTGTCTGTAATGCTGTTGTCTGTAAAGATAATGAAATGACGTGTGCAGGTACCCCATCAGTGATGGTCCTCTTAGAGTGATTTGTTTAAGAAGTGAATGAAATTTTGTATGGGTGTGAATGTAATTATGCTGGTTCATAATGTCGTTCAGTGAGGTCTGTCAGTCAGTATGAAGTTTGTCTACGGTGATGTAACAAGTCTTGTGGCCATCTCCGTTTTAATCTTCTTTCTGGAACTAGAGTTGTTTGTAAATTGTTGATGAGAAGATTTGTATGATCGTTCAGTTTGACATGATACTTAGTGTACAGTCGATGTGCTGCTTGTTGTACTGTTTCAGTGTTTGTGTCTTTATGTATTGTTTCGTTTGTAACATAGAAAGGAGATGAAAGTATAGTCCGCAGTGTGCGAGATTGGAATGTCTGAATTTTTTTCAAATGTGTCTGTTTAGCCGCTCCCCAAAGCTGAAGTCCGTATGTCCAAAGTGGTTTCAGTAGTGTCTTGTAAATTAGGAGTTTGTTGTTTATGTTTAATGTGGATTTTGTCTTTAGTAATCTATATAACTGTTTGAAACGTAAATTAAGTTCAAGTCTTTTAGTTTTTACATGTGTTGCCCAAGTTAGTCGTTTGTCCAAGTGCATCCCTAAATATTTTACCGAGTTACTTAACGGTAATGGTTCGTTATCATATTTCACAGGTATATCTTCCGTCTTTTTTAGAGTAAAATGTACTGTTTTTGTTTTGTTTATATTGAGTTTACTTTTCCATGTGATGTTCCAGTTCTGCAAGTTAGTCAAATGCTGCTCCAGTATTAATTTGTTGGTAACAAGTAGTGCTGTGTCATCCGCATAGGTCGCAGAAACAATATTCGATGTTCCGGTATGTTGTATGTGTAAATATTGTATAGTAGTGGTCCCAGAATACTCCCCTGCGGGACTCCAGCCTCAATGGGATGAATGTCAGAGATAACTGTATTTACCCTAACACTGAAAAATCTGTCCTCAAGATAAGATTTTAGCAAAAGGTAATAAGTGAAAGGTAGAATTCTCTTTAGTTTGACGAACAATCCTGGACGCCATAATTTATCGAAGGCTTGTGGAACATCTAGGAAAATGCCTGTACATATCTGTTTGGATTCGAGAGTAGATGCAAATAATTTGTTTATATTAGCCAAAACACAACATAAATCATTGATTTTTATATATATATGCCCGGGACGATACAGAGTGAGCTGTCTATGAGATCAATAATTTTTTACTTTCTCTTAATCCTGGTGAGAAAGAGGGAGTATTGCAACTGTGTCAAATTTTGAAAATTGAGTTTTCATCGGAAAAACATTAAGCTCCGCTGAGTATACGAAAAAATGTTTTTTTAGCGAATAGTATATGTATGTACGTGAACAAAAACCTCAAAAATGAAAAATCGCTGGAAGCTTCAAAACTTGGTATGCCGTCTTTATTTGGTATAACTATTGCATTTGTCACGAAGCTATCGGACAAAATCTATCAACCGAAAGTGCGAATTTACTGAATGGTTTTTTTATAATTTTTTCGCGATTTTCTCTAAAATGGCGACAGTTATAAGAATATTGATTTTAACGGGATACCAGGGAACGTTACGATTACGATAAAACCACTATTGAAGTATTGTTGAGACATGCTAGAGGGCGCCTGTGGCCGTGTGTCAAATTCAATTAGATGTCCTCTCTTCTCTGTTATATATCAATATCAGGTGACAGTTATACGAAAATACTTAATTCGAAAAAACCTTAAAAAATGAAAACTTGTTGCATTACAACAAGTAACACGTTCTGAACCCATAAACCCCTTCAGGTTCTTGGCAATTATGCGAGTATCCCAGCCAAACAACACCTGCATACAATGCTTACTCTCCACCAATAGTACACGCAAGTAATAATAGATATTGGGCCTGAAGATTTAGTTGATGTGCGCAACGATTTGAGTTTAGCATATTGTGATAGAATCAAGCCAACCCATATTGAAAAAATTTGCCACCAAGCGCTGAATCTAGCAGTTCCAGTATTTCACTCGTACCGGTGCACCAGCATCGTGCTTCTAAACGCACTTCAACTATGCATTAGCCATTTGTCATGTCCATTACAATGTATTGGGAAATTGAGCATCACCCTTGAACACCTAACTTCTCCGTAGAAGCTGTCTCTAGCTACCACCAAAAGATAGAAAAACAGGGATAAAAAGCGGGATATCTGAGGACTTAATGAAATCGCCAGATCAACTTTGAAGATTAAACAAGTCTATGATCAAGGGGTTTACCCATGAAGGGTTAATGATCAAGTTAGCCACACTGGCTAAATCCGCAGTTAGAACAAGCACTTTAAGCGCCTAGCCAACCAAGGCTACCAATTCTATGCACGAAAACCATTGTCCTAACCTCGATATAGGCTTCTCGTTTCACACGAACATAAATTATATGTACAGTAATAGTCTGTGTGTTTATTTTTATCATTCATCAAACTTCTCTTCCTGCTATCATTGCGATATCAATTTCTTTTTTCCAACAGTACCTGACCTCACGCTCATATCAGTCGGTTCAGCTATACTTACCAGGAACAACACGTCTACGAAAATTCTTATGCTGATTTCGATCTGAACATTTCGACATTCATGAAGAAAGGACGAACATAGTAAATTTGGAGGACCAACAAAAGTCAAAGAATTTTATTGATGTCTTTTCACTTCACATTCAATAGACAATAATTACCTACACACTCATGCCTACCAGATTAATAACTAATTTAAGGTACTCTCAGTACTCAATATTTCTGAAAGGCCAACTGAAAACTCTATTACTACCCGAGCTACCACAATCATACCACAGTCAAACAATAAATTATGTACAAAACAAACACTCCATCTACCCAAGGGAATCTTCCCAAGATACTCATTCTGACAGGACGATCTCTGCGAAAGTCTTAGAGGCGCTAACATTTTGTAGCAGCAACGTGAATATGAAAAACAGTGGCGAGACGTAAGTTTATGTGGAGAGATCCTTGTAGCACACACATCCTAAGATAATATGTTCCGCTGTTTTCACTTCACCATAGCGACAACGCCCATCTCCCACTAAACCAATTCCATACCATTTGCAATTTATCTAATCATGCTCAGTCACCAATCTCGATATGTACAAGAGAAATCTATAGGTCCAATCCTTTTATCTGCTGACGCATCAGACATATATTAGGTTGTCTTTCATTTTAAAGACTCAGACCAACAGAATTTTCATTTTTTTATGAGATCTTTTTCCTTTTTGCATTTGTTAACCCTATTCTGTAGTGGCCACTTAAACTGCCATCTGGGAAAGATTCCCCCCAAACTCACTCCTTCTACCCTTCACAGAAAATAAGGATCGATTATCCAAGTTCTAGATCCAGTGGAAGACATCATGTCAAAACCTGCCGAGCTTCGGTTGGTGTTGTGAGACTGAAATTACCCATGGCAGAAACATAGTTCTTTGAATTGCCAACATATGTCTAGAAAACACAAAATTGCATGCTTTGTAAATTATCATTACAGGCTTCTGCTTAAGAACCCAGGCCTTTCTTGTGTCATGTCTTAGCTGACTAAGAACTCTCTTAGACTCCGCCCTAGATTCCTTAACATGGACGATGATAAAGTTTAATTTGTAGTCTAATGCAATACTTATTAATTTAACTTAGTCAGCACATTAGCACCGTTTACACGTACGTTACCATCTGTCGGTTTTAACATGCCGTTCCGGAGGGTCACGCCGAAAGGCGCGCTTAGTGTGCGCCGGAATGCGCGCTTGGAGTGTGATGCAAAAAATGTGAACGCGCTAGCTGCCCATACAAGGCAGCTAGGTATGGAGCGTGATGTCCAATTTCGTACACAATTTAAAGGTTTTTGAGGCGCGTTCCATTAAGGGATTATGAGAAGCGCCAAGACTGCGCTCCGATCATGTTTAAAGATCGTGCATTTACACAAGGAGTTTTGGATGCACGTTTGGAGCGTACGCTCCATAACTGTCGAAAAACCTCTCCGTATAAATGTACTATTTCAGTCTGTGGGCACTATAGTGAACTACTGGCTGCTGAGTTAAACAAACCTACTCTTAAATAAAATCGCAGATGTTTTTTCATGGGCAATATGCAGTTTATTTTCAGTGCACCTTGCAGAAAATCTTTCCGTAGCGAAGGAAGTATTGATTCTAACTGAGCCTTAGCCCCCTGTCATCAATACGAGATCATTAGCATATGCAATCTTTTTGGTTATGCCAGTGTGATGGAAACCGGAAGCAGAAAATTAAAATTTAAATATATTTTAAAATATTGATTCAGAGGCAAACACTAGCAAAATTATAGCGTGTGTAGCAAAAGTGTGAGGAATGGTTGGTGAAAGACAAAGCCCTTGGCTAAACTCTATTTTAAAAGACCCCATTGAAATGCGTCAAAACTTGTGAAAATGAGAGACCGAAAATTACACACAGTCTCTTACACAGAGTTTTACTCAGGAGTCTTATACAACAATTCAACCAGTTCACACACGTCTGCAACGCTTAATTTTCAAGATGTGTTCTAGAAAACACTAAACTCCATGCTTCCTACATTATCATTACTGTCTTCTTCTTAAGAACCCAGGCCTTACTCTGTTCGTTTATTTATCTATCCTAGTTTTATATTTACTGTAGTTCGTTTTGTGTATAAATATCTAGTCATTAAATTAGTTGCCTTTAATCCTTTCTAACTATTTCCTAACTCACTAAGTTCTTCTAATATTTCTTAAAAGTGACTTTTAAAACTGCTCGTGCAAGCTACAAATCTACAATCCATCATCCATCAGCCGCTACTAACATGCCAGAAATATCAGTAAGTAATCTAGAATACTAAACCAGAAAAAATACAATATCAAATGCAAAACTCACAAAACCACACTTACAGAAGATTTCATACTATTTACTAACACTGACATTTAAGGTAGCTACCTAAAACATCTTCAGCCGAGCTTACGTATATATGGAGTCTGAACCATTCATTGGACTTTTAATACAATAAATTGGTCCTCTTCTTCGTATTTTTATTCGCTTTACTACTTTCATTAACCTTATGTATTCATTTATGAATGATCGCAACCTTTAATTTAACCATTAACAATTTAAATGGTCAATAAATTAAAAAAAAATAATGTTATTAGAAAAAAAAAACATATAATATTAAATGTGACAACCGTTTCTGTCCCGTATTCATGCTTTAAGAAGACCTCTTTCATGAATTGTGCTCATTAGTACAGACATCCTCTTGGCCATTCTCTAATACACTTCACTTCTCAATAAAGTCCCATTAATTTTACCAGTGGAATCTATTCAAACAAAAAAAAAAAAACCATTCAGGAAACAGAAGGACCCACCACTTAGGCTAGTCTCTCCTTTTGTACTTATTACACATTGTTGGAACCTTTTTATAATCATTTGCCACTAATTAACTGGTACTTTTAATTACTGTAATTAGTTCATATATTAAATGAAGAGTTCAATTTTTTTTACATTCTCCTTACTGCTATCAGTGGAAGCATTGAAATCATGTCAAATGTTCGTAAATAAATTTTCACCAGAAATAGAAGTTTTGAGGTCCTCTGAGTCCGAAAAAAAAGTGTTAGAAATTGGATTATGTATATTTGGTATATGTGTAGTTAGTATAATTAAAAATGTAAAAATTGTGGAAAGCTAAAACTTAGTATTTTGTTTAGGTGCTACGCGATAATAATCGGCTGACCAAAGTGTCAATTTAATGAATAGTTTTCTCATTTTTGTTGTTGCGATTTTCACGAAAATGGTTCCAACGATTTTTCTTTAAACTACTTATATCAATTAATCTTGAAAGGAGGTAAAACTTAGATTTGAAGTATTTTTTTCCGCAAAAATTCATTTAATGAGATTTCTAGGGTAGGAAAAAAAGGTTAAATATGCTTTCCTCTAAGGTATTATTTTAATATATTACACGACTGTATTAATAAGAATTTAATATATTGCTAAAATTCCGAGTTTGAAGAAAATCGGTTTGCCAGAATTAAGTAACTTTTTTTGCATCATTATCACGAAACTTTGATACGAAAGCGATACTTTCTCTTACCAGAGGGGTGAGAGAAAGTAAAAAAAAGGAAGTAAACTCAGGGAAAAAACAAATCTTAATTTTTCAAACATCAAATCTTAATAAGACTTTTCTAAAAGAATGCACAATGTTCAGGGGGGGAAAAATGAAGCCCTTCCTATTACCTGCTGTATCCCACCCCCTCCAACACTCATGTGATGTGAAGTCGTTAATCATAATACTCTCCCACCGTAAAACAGCTTCCCATTTCTACTTTGTTCAAATACAATCAACCATCAGTCACTTTTTCTTCCCCCCCAATATTAATTTTGCTGGGGTATATTTTTTAATACCTCCTCTGCATAAAAAATGAGCGATAAACATGTAAAGGGTGGGAAGGAGATTCATTTATTTATTTATTTTTTTTCTGAATTAATTACAGAACAATTTTAAATCAGCTTGGCTCCAGGAATTTTGAATGTTTATAATACAGTTGCATACAAAATGTATTCTGTCTGTAATGCTGTTGCCTGTAATGATAATGAAATGACGTGTACAACGTGTGCAGGTACCCCATCAGTGATGGCCCTCTTAGAGTGATTTTTTAAGAAGTGAATGAAATTTTGTATGGGTGTGAAATGTAATTATGCTGGTTCATAATGTCGTTCAGTGGGTCTGTCAGTCAGTATGAAGTTTATCTACGGCGGATATAACAAGTCTTGTGGCCATTTCCGTTTCAATCTTCTTTCTGCAACTAGAGTTGTTCTTAAATTGTTGATGAGAAGATTTGTAATGACCGTTCAGTTTGACATGATATAAGTACACTAAGATGGACAGGCGATGTGCTGCTTGTTGTACTGTTTCTGTGTTTCAGTGTCTTTATGTATTGTTTTGTTTGTAACCTACAAAGGAGATGAAAGGATGGTCCGCAGTGTGCGAGATTGGTATGTCTGCATTTTTTTTCAAATTTAACATAAATTTAATAAGAAAATTTTTATGATTTCCCCTTTCTGATGTCTCAAAACTCTAATTGACAAATTTTTTCAAGTTCGAAATTTTCATAAAATGTTTAGTTTACTTAATATTGTGGCTCCTCCAGAACTCCCACAAAAAAAAAAAAGTGTCTGCAGAAATTTTGTCGAATAATAAAATAGATAGGCCTGTTTCAATGCAGTTGAATGAATGAATGAAATGTGTTTATTAATTGAAAATAAATTCCATGACACTTTTATAAAACAAATAATTACAACTCATAGACATGGAATATATCCGTCTGTCAAGGTCTGTGTTATCAATTACTTTATGATGAATACAATAAAAAAAAAATACATAAAAACAAATGGTAATGTAGCGGAACAATCGATACAATTTAATATATTAACTATATTATAATACAAATAAAATGAAATAAAAGAAAAATTAAAATAACTAAAAAAATAAATCTTTATAATAATAATTGTTTGCATAAACTTTACTAACTGGGACCAGTTTACTCCTCTCAGTAAGTCAAGCACTTCATCCTTGGTACATGATTCCTTGCCGAACCAGTGTACCCTTAATTTTTTTAATCCCTGACATACGAGTACCAATAAAGTGCAAGGTATCCTCTTTGTTCACAACTGCACAGAGTACATATATCAGCACCCTCCTGCTTCCACGGTTTGCAATTCAAATTTAATACTTCAGCCCTGCACTTAAATATTAAACTCATAGCTCGTCCGTCCAACTCATTGTTTATATATGGGGTATACATACTGAGAACGCAGAGTTCTGAATATAGGCTAAATCTTGACTCTAAACATCTTTTAAAAATATATTGTTGCTCTGACTCTTCTACAAACTGTCTAACGGTTCTTTATTCTTTCCGTAGCTCAGTAACATTAAAAACATCTATTTGGATGCCATAACTTTGCCCCAGCTCCAACCACCTTCTGTACCAATAAACTTTTTTAGAAATAACTTCTCTGGCCAAAATGTGAAACAAACGACAAGCAGGCAAAATGCAGCCTTTGTTTCAATGCAGTTCATATTTACATAATACGAAATTCTAAAAGAATAAAAGTTTAAACCTTTAAGAAATCTACGCTTATAGTTAGATGGATTCGTACCTTCAAGTTGCATGCGCGCTGGACATAACTAAACGGCATAGCAATGAAATAACATGAACTTGATACGATTCTTCCTTTTTGTGATACGGTAACAATTATTCAAAATAGAGCTACAAACATAATATTTTGGATGTTTTGGAGTTCATAATCGAAGAAATGCCAAATGCATTTAAGTTATATAAATACCCTTCTAGTTTACCAAGCAAGAAATGGAATGGACAAGTATTCAGATAATGTTAACTTAAAACTTTTCTTAAAATTATTGATTAAGTGTGATGGATGCAAAACATTAAAATATATTAATTTATAAATAAATCAAAATTATCAAAATATGTGACATACCCTTGCAAAAGGGACAAGCCAGGTATATGGAAACAGTTACTTGAAAAATTTAAGAACAATTATGGCATTGTACTACCCCTTCCCCTCACAGTGGAGGCACTAAACGGACAAAAGAGAAACATTCCTTGCAGGACAGACTTTTCAAAATATCAAGGTGGAAACATCGGAACACTACTTCAGGAATCGCTCTCTAAATATATGTGCCAGTTTCACAATAAATGAAATAAGTTTATAATATCAAATAAGTTGTAGTTATTATTTTTAAAAGAATATTATTGTTAACAGTGGTGATTTCTTGTTTTTTACTAATACTTCATTCTCTCATAAACTTACATACTTACAAGCCCTAATACGAAACCGCTCGTGCTACACAACCACCTAGTACAAGCTACCAATACACATCATCACACCCAAACACTACATAAGTATAACATTAATTTTGTCTAAGAGTTAAATTCTAGACAGTCTGACAAATCTTTAATAAACAAATTAATTGAATCTTACAATTGCGGCTACAATAGTTCTCCCAGCACGTAAATAGCATGATAAAATAGCTTGATGAAGAGTATTGGTACCCAATATCGTGTCTCAATAATAACATTTAGATCAGAGACATTTTCCGTGGTAGCCTGCTTCATTTTGTGGTCATCGACCGGTTTCGGACGTTCGCCCAGCTTAGGGATAACACAGACTCGCACAGAGCAAATTCAGTTTATACACTCAACCAACCAACCACCACAATAACATTTAGAAACAAAAATAACAGCAACAGTTTTTATAAAAATCGAGGGCAAGATCTGAAATAAAATCCACACCCTACAGCCCAGCAATCCTTCATCTCTAGAGCGGCCCCATTATTTATTTATTATTTAACATCGCCTAGAAATTTGCGGGCCAGCAAAAAGTTTCAGAAAGTAAGCATCGACAATATTGGGAAGTGAAAGCTTTGATGACGGATTCTAGATTATCAAAATTCCTTAAAACTGTGTACTATTGTGAGTAGAGAAGTTAAAATAAAAGATGGTTTGATTGAATTTCAAAGTTCGTGTTCATACGTTGAAATGGGTTTCAATCTACGTCACGCATTCATACTTTCTTGCATAATGAAATTCTGACCGTCTATCAAGTGGTTGTTAGTACGGTGAAATATTTTTGAGTATTTTAAATTTAATTTTTTTTTTATGGGTCCCAGCCAGTTGTAACATTCACTGATACCAAAATTATACTGCATCCTGGAGAAGCAAACTCGATACGGATTCCGGTAATATGAAAGGCTTGATTCAGAATGTTATTAACTGTATTTAACACTAATATCACATATTCTGCCACATCACAGTTTACTTCTATTTGGACAAAATTTCATCAAAAACAACATCATTTGCTAATTAACTTCAAAAAAACAACCATAACGACTGGTTGGTTTTGTTGTGTTAGCTATAATATATAGGTACACATGGTAATTGCAGTTTATGCATATTTACAAAGTGCAGCTGTATTCAGTTTCAACAAAATTATTTGCTATCATTTAGAGACGCCGCCTACTTTATACTACGCTACTAATTAAAAGTTAAAAAACTAATAACGCATTTAAAATTTATAAACTGCGAGAGCTAATTAAAATAAAAGTCATTTGTTATAACATTACAAAAAAAAAATTATATTACAAAAAATAAGTTGAAATATATATATATATATATAAATGAGGAAGTAAAAATTACTTACTGAGAGTTTTGAAGTCGACGAATTGTACACCCTGGCATTCCTCTCGAACCTCCAGATATGTTATTTCACACTTGTACATACCCTCGTCCATAGATTCTACAGTTTCTATTACTAGGTATGATTCAGTGTGATTGCGATAATACTCAAGACCGGATCTGTAAAGAAAACAAACAAAAATTAATAAATATGAAAGATGTTAATAATATATTAATAACTTATTTAATAACATATTTAAATTCTGTTGGATATTTAAATAAAAATTCTTAATGCATATTATATAAATAGAGCTATATATATATAATATGTATATTTATATTTATATATTTATTAGAAAACACAGTAAAATCTTATAGTAAGTAAAGCCTTATAAAAGTAAACACTTATAGGAAGGTAAAGTCTCATTGTTATGGAAAATGTCGAAGTAAATACTAAAATAATGAATAATAGGTAAAATAGTATTATATAGGTAATAATAATAATAATAATAATAATAACAATTAGGGAAGGGATTATTAGCTCAGTGGTAGCTAGCCGAGTCCAGGCGAGGTGTGCACTCAAAAGGCTCCTTCGCCAATACTCCATAGATGTTTGACGCGCCATAAAACAAAGAAAAAAAAAACGAAAAATAGAGCAAGAGAGAGAGAGAATTATGCCATCATTTTCGTTTTCTACAATACTTAAAATGGTTAATAAACTAGCGAGGGTACTGAGGAAATCTTAATTTCATATATAGCTATTCTACCATAAATAGTGATATAAAAGTTCAATCAAGGATCAACTCCTTGGTGCAACGGCCCATGAAAGGCTAAGACTAGCCAGACGGCGACTTTTATTTGAAGGCGTGTGGCAAACATGACGCGGTTCCTCCCGCCGTTTGTTTTGGAATCAAGGAACAAGTGTATATACCACGACCTCCGTATCAAGTCGTATAGGCTAGGACTTCCTATAGAGCCATCTCCAACCCCATTGGGGTAGTGAACTCACCAGTTTGTCCTCTTTGCCACCAAGAAGATATGACTCAGAACCACCTTTTTACTTGCTCAGGACTGGACGACGTGCACGCTGAATGCGCCATCGACCATCGTTGTTTTTTAATAATAATAATAATAATAATAATAATAACAGGTCTTTATTAAATTTTTAGATATACAAACAACATAAAAGTTAAAAAACAGAAAAGCGGCAGACAAAACTCATGGTCGACAGACCGTTTGAGGGGTTGTCTATAAAAAATATTTAATTAATATTAAATAATTTATCGTACAATCATCTCACCATTTAATTAGTAATTTTCAATCTAAAGAAAAAGAGAAAGAAAATAAAAAAAGAAAGAAAAGGAGAGAAAAAATAAAAAAAATGGAAATAAACAAAAATAATAAATACAACTTGAAGAAAGAAAACAAAAAACAGATTATACAATTAAACAGAATAAGGCAAACTTCTGATATACAATAACAGAGAATAAACACAAAGTAAGTCTTGGACTATCATAACAAAGATTATATTTAAATAATAAAGTAAAACTACCTGCACACAACTCTGTATTTTAGATACAATAGGACGTTTTATAACTTTATATTTAACAATCATTGAAATTAGCATTTTAATAAAAATAATATTCAATAATAAAAATAATTAGGTAGTCATGTGTCTGGCAGTTCACATTTCAACTAAAGATGAATAATAAAAAAAGAAAAGAATGAGTAAATGTTTAAATATTTAATAATTAAATTCTTGAATCAACTCATATTTATAGCGCCAGGCTTCTTTACCCATCGTTGTTTTTTACTTAGTCAACTTTATTGGACTGCTAGAACACGGTCTTATGACCTAAAGGCCCTAGAATCAGGCATAGGAAAAAAAAGTGTATACATAAGGTACTCTGCACCTTATAAATAAAGGTCTATGACTATAAGGTTAGTCAATATGAATTTTTTACTTATTTCATTAACATGGAGTGAGGTGACACTGAAAACCTTATTGCTGTTATTGCGCTAGGTGCAGGCAAATTGTAAATTCACAAGGTGGTGGGCAAATCAGCTTCTCAGATTTTTGAAACATTTAATCCTTTGGGTGTTCAAACAATTTCAGCAAGCATAGAGGAAAAATTTAGTCGCCAAAATGGTTAAGATATATGCACACAGCTCTAGAGAAGCAAATATGGTGATTGGCGGGGTTGAAAGAGAATATCATCTGAGTTTCGTTATAGTTGTGTGTAATGAGCTATCGGGTGACAATGGAATCGCATTTTTGTGAAAAAGAATATTGTATAACTGTGGTAATACAACTAAATCAAAACCCTTTACTTTCACTTATCCTAGTAAAAGGAAGTATTGTATCGCGTTAGAATTCTCCGTATGTCTGATGATATGAAACCGTTACTTGTCAAGTGTGCTATAAAAACAAGAAGACCAAGTTGAATTGATGTATTTTTTTCCTTTTTCGGGCGCATCAATTTTCGAGGTTATTAGCGCCACCCCCCAGTTGAAAGTTCCTTCAAAAAACTGGTCCGCACGAGCTAGAATGGCACATGTTCAACCTTTATAGCATCCAGTTCAACGCCTTAACCATCACGGCGTGGTGGAGCGTAAGATTATTCAACATAAAAACTACATCTCCCATATTTGTTATTGTTTATTTAATTGATTATTAATATGAATAATAAATAGTAAAATTTACTTGGTATTCGCTTCCGTACACGAACATCTCATCGGTACTTGGACATTAAGCCCGCCTGAAGAAAAGGTTTATGTATTTATTTATCTTTCGTTAAATACATTACTACTGTTGACACTTGAGTCCAAATATATGTATATTATATGTATATATATATATATATATTTTATACTAATTAATCCAAAAATTATTAAGGACTGATGCTGGGTGCCATTACAACTCAAACTACAGCTTGAGCAGCTCCTCTGTTTGTAATTTATTGTTTACAACAAAGTATTTTCCTCTATATTAAAACTGTTAGTAATGTATGTATGGAGACAACTCCATTTGTACGGGGGTAATCCCCAAAGACAAATAAAGATATTATTATTATTAAAACTGTTACCCTCATAAGGTTTTAATGGATAAAGTTGATCTGCAGAGCTAGATTACAGTTTTCATCATAGATTTGTAGAAGATATTGCAGGTAAAACATTACAGATTATTTTCTCTTCAATGACATTTGTTGGTTATATTTGTTTGCGTACCACAGACTACAACCAACATTGTGGAAAATGTGTAGTTGCAACAGCGTTAATTGTGATAGAACCACTGGCCCTGAAAAAGGCCCTTCCGTTTTTGTTGGTGGTGTGATCCGGTGTTGGTGGTATAGCTGGTACCAATAGTTGTTATTCGCTTTCTTCACTGGCTGGCTAGGCTGTTTATCTCGATATTGTTTCTATCACATTAATCGGTAGCCAAGTCGCTTTCTTTTATAGCCAGGTTGGGTGCACACCTAGTGAAGACATCGCTTTCCATTGGCCTGCTTATTCTGCACAACCATCATCCACCCTTGCCAACTCAGCCCGCACCAGTGGCGAAAATCGAAGTTCTAATAAGAACTTATTATTTTTATTTGCTTGCTTATATGTTTTTATTAAACTTTATTTATAAAAATATAAAAAAAATTATAAATATACATTTATAAACTCTTCAGGAATAAGTAAGCCTCAATCAGTAGAATATATATTGGTGCCTCGATAACATTAAAAAAAATTTCAATTCACATTTTATTTAATAAAGTTTAGCATTAGGTCAAACTTATTTTGATAATGAAAAAAAATGAGTGATTTATTATAATAATTAGGTCAGCTAATTTTGATGAAAACCACAAATGATATATTAATATATAAATATACATATATATATCTGGGCAAATATTGACCTTAATTGGTTAAATGTCAATAATGATGATGATGGCTAAGTGAGGAAGGAAAACCAACGGTAGTGGGTAGGTTATTGTCTTTATGCCGTCACTATACTTTGTCTGACATTTATCAACCAAAAGATTATATTATATATATATATACAAACACACAACAACACTGTATTCCTTATTTGTTCTATCAATATTCATAATAACTATATTAATGTAAGTGATTGTAATAAATATGTTATTAATTCCTATTGTATTACTGCATTTTAATTCAGTATAAATATAGAAAATAATTTTTCACATTTTAAAGGAATTGAAAATTTTTATATACCATTTTTGGGATTCATTTTCACTTTCTCACTGAGTAAGAAGAGGAAGTATTGCTAGCATGTCAAACTTTTGAATTTGAGGTTTTCATCGACGTGCTCAGAATAAATATGAAAAAAATTGTAAGCAAATAGATTATCCAGGACTGACCCAAAATTATAGGGGTACTTAAGATTTCCCTAGTTCTAGTCCAAAAAGTAAATTACTTCGGCAACTTCCAATATTTTACTAACACTTTCACCTTCCCATCATCAATCATGGACAATGTACGATAAAGAAATGGCAAACAGTATTTGCAGCATTTATTACCCATCAAATCATTAGTAAAGAGAAACAATTCTGAAAGTACAATTTCAAGCACAGTTTTGGAATGTATGAGTTATAATGGAGACGTTGAGGAGAGAAATTAGGTTTGATTAAATAAACGAGATATGAAGACACTAATATATTGTAGCTAAGTTTACACAAACTGCACTGGACTTTATAATGAAAATGATAGAATGAATGGTGTGAGTAAAGATATGGCACGATGCGATATACCGTTGTATGGTTGTATGGTTGTACCGTTTCCGGATATGTCTTATTTTTAAACTTTTGTTTAACAAGGTGGAATTCATACGATATATTTATTTTTTCCCATAATTGATTTGTGTCAAACAAATATTTTTGTCTGCGTATAATCATTGTAATGGTACCGCGAAGATAATGCAACCACAGCAGAGAGAAGAGAGGCCCTCTCTGGTTAACTGAGACTACTCTCTGACTTAGGCAGGCTAAAGTGGGAGTACCTGTGCATATAAGCCAGTGGGAATCTATCTAGAGGATATCTATCAGATACAACCATACAACGGTATATCGCATCGTGTCATATCTTTACTCACACCATTCATTCTATCATTTTCATTATAAAGTCCAGTGCACTTTTTAACTTCTCTTTCTAATGCTCCTCTAAGAACTTGTGGTAAGGAGATCCATTACAATTTCATAAACAAAATAACAATTTCAGCCAATTTACTTGAAAAAAAATCGCGCCAATTTGTACCTTCTTTATTAACATACTTATTTCTGACTTCATTGGCTGCAAAATATAAATTTTGCTCTTCTGATTGCTTCAGCCAGCATCAATCAAGAAATCTGATAACTTATTAACGGGTCTTGGTTACTTAGGCTTAATGTTGCTTAGCGTAAAAGCTGTTATCGGTATTAAAAGATGAAATGAAAATTTCTGATATCTTTTATTGTTAGATGTAAAAAGCAGTACACCTAACAATGATTGCAAGTGTTTTTAATTTAAACAAAAAAAAACTTACTGAAATTATTTACGCTTTATACCGCGAATTTCATTATAAAGATACATTTTTATATGATTAAGTTCCCATTTTCTGGTTATTTCCTTTACTACTTGTTGATTTGTCTAGTATATTTCTTAATTCTTTGTGTGCTATGAGATTTTCTTCCTCTTCCCTTCTAGTGATTCAGTTTTAAAATGCTGGAATCTATTTAATCATTGAGCAATCGGATTATCTTAGTCCTGTGATAATCAGAGAATTCCTGCCGAATTTCCGGGAAAATTTTTGAAAATCGTCAAGTTCTTAACTGATATTGGGTGTAATATTACATCATATTTTATATATATTATATATTTGTTGACCTTTATTATAAAAATAGAGCATCGTTCATAAGATTAAGATATTATGAAAATTTATTTTAAAAATGAAAAGAAAAGCTATATTTATTTACTGATATCCTGGGCAAATATCCAAGTAGAGATAAAAATAGAAATACTTACATAGAGAAATAAAGACTTGGAAATTACAAAACAGAACAACCTTTCCTAAATAAATATTTTATAAGCTTCATGCCAGGGGAAAAAAGTACAAGTTTTCAAAGTTTATAGATTAAAAATGGATGCTCTATGGGGGGTATATCCTCATTATAACATTTTCTTTACATTAAGCTTGTAATGCTTCAACAATTCGTTTTTTATTTTTAACTAACAATTGCTAAGGAATGGAGAAAATCGAACATTGTTTGATAAGTAATTTTTCAATTTCCAAAAAAACTGCAAATTACATTTAAGGTATCGTTCGAGAAAGTTGAAATGTAATTGGTGTGATGTGATGTTGCAGTGTAGTGGTAGCTTGTAGTAGCTTGTTTAGCACGAGCGGTTTAGTAAAAGAGGCTCGCGAATATATATGCTTAAGAGAGAGTATTAGTAATAAGAATAATTAAGAAAACACTGGTAGATTAAATTAAATATATTATCTTTAAAGATATTTAAATATTTAACAATATCACAACTATTATGTTTATGAAATTAAGTATTTATCTAGATTAAATGCAAAGCTCTTGTTGTTTTAACTTAAGGTGGCCCTCAAAGACTATTATAGACTTAAAAGAGCTATTTCTGAAGCAAGTGTTCTGGCTTTGAAAGCAGAATGCAGACTGTCTTGAAGGAATACCCTCTCTAACGGGGGATTTCCTCTTGCAAAACAGTTGGCCAAGTGGCATTGTTATTTTCCTAACGGATTCCTGTGCTTTTGTCTCATTAGCAACAATGACCTTACATTTTAGTACCTGACACTAAAATACATTATTTTTGCCAAAATTATTTGATTTAAAATATTTTTCAAAACTATTTATTTTTGCATTTCTTCTTCCATTACAAAGTCATGTAGATTCTTTGTTATTTTAAAACTCATTTTGAATTATGCGCTTTTGTTTCATGCGCAATTTATTTCATTTTGAATAATGCGTTAAATTAAAAGCTTTGTTTTAACAGAATGCTGCCTTTAATACGAGTAGAACTTGGGAAATATTTCTTGGTAATGCTCTTTATCCTAGAAAAACTAATTTTCCTCAGTTAATATTAAATTAAATTAATTAAATGTTTAAAAAAAAAAAAAAAACTTTGTGAATTGCTGAATTGTAAATTCTGTTTTTAATTAAATATACTACTTCTTAGTAGTTGGTAGCTAAGAACTCTTTAATCATTGGTGTGAAGGAGATAAAGCATAGTAATGAAAATCTTTGATGTAGTGCACGCCTCCTTCATATATGTTAAATAAGTAAAACAAGATGGGTGATGAATGATGAAGTCAGCCTGCTCTATCCAACTTCACTGATAAATCCTTCATTCTGATTACGTTTCGTCAAGTTTGTAAAGCATTACTGTAATGATCTTTGTGTTACACCTAGCCATCTTAGAATAAGGATAACCTCTATCTCATTTTCACTTTGAATCTTTTATACTTGATCACACTGATAAAAAAAAAGTTTTTAAATTGAAGATGACATATCTCCTCTTACCTTGCATGCCATTGGTTTTGACATTTGTAAGAGATGGTTTTACATAACGTCATTTATTCTATAAAATGTCAGTCTATAAAGTACTCTAAGTGCTTTCCTTAATTAAAGTAGTGTATAAAAGTATCAGAACTCTATTATATAATTAAACAATCTCCAATATAGTTATCTAAATATTATTATAAATACTTGATAATCTCATTTTAAAAAATAATATATTTATTTTTGTACAGAAATTTTCAACTACCAAAGGAGTCCGCGATTAATTGTTTTCTGACAAGGTTGCATTTGGCACATATCGTTTCCGGATATGTCTTATTTTTAATCTTTTGTTTAACAAGGTGGAATTCATACGATATATTTATTTTTTCCCATAATTGATTTGTGTCAAACAAATATTTTTGTCTGCGTATAATCATTGTAATGGTACCGCGAAGATAATGCAACCACAGCAGAGAGAAGAGAGGCCCTCTCTGGTTAACTGAGACTACTCTCTGACTTAGGCAGGCTAAAGTGGGAGTACCTGTGCATATAAGCCAGTGGGAATCTATCTAGAGGATATCTATCAGATACAACCATACAACGGTATATCGCATCGTGTCATATCTTTACTCACACCATTCATTCTATCATTTTCATTATAAAGTCCAGTGCAGTTTGTGTAAACTTCTCTTTCTAATGCTCTCACTAGCTTAAAAAAATATACTGATCCCCAATTCACACTTATTCAAAGGCCATTCGAGCAACCATCAAAACTCAACGACCATGGGCACTATTCCAGTTAGTCTGTCACTCTTTCCTCATGCTACCATAATCTCACACTAATCCATACTGTGTGAATTCCTTGCAGTGTTTATATTCTCGTATAAATAGTGTTCACTAAGTCTAATTTATCTCATACTAACTATTTCTCTTCCGTCCTACCACCCAAAAACATACACTACAAAATTATTTCATTAATTCTGTGCATGAAACGGTTATGTTAAAAGCAAAGCATACTGTTAGAAATGTAAATAATTATTCGTAAAAATGTTCCTAAAATATTAAGTTACAAAATATATGACGCAATAAAACTAATGATGCCATAAGGTATGAAGGGGCAGAACGATTACGAATTTTAATTGGGAGAATGTGGCCAACAGATTTATGGCAAATTAGGTCCCAATTTTTACTGATGATATTGGGTCAATGTCATTAAAATCTGTAGGAATCGAAGAAGGATATCAGCATTGAACAGTAATTCTATTTCTTGGAGAATATTTGTAGCAATTAAAGGAAATTGGAAGCAGCAGAACAAAAACAAATTGTTATTTATAAAAACGTAGACCGACTTGTGAAAAAGTGACGAGCTGCGAAGATCGTGGATCCCATTTTTTTTTTAAACCTACTCCTTTAATGAAGAGGATAAAAATGTACAATAGTACGAATACAGTTTGCTGACTGTGGGAACAGTGGCAAGCAAAGAAAAGCTAACTTTTCTGCAACTTATTCCTTTGTGTCAGTCAGTCTTTTATAAATTAATTTTAAAAACTTCATAAAATAAGATTATTATATATCTCGATTTTTTCAAACTTAGTTTGCATGCCGGCTAGTTTTGCATGTCTGTAGTGCGTTGGTGTATAATATCATCGTAGAAAGTTGATGAGTTAAGAACAAAGAAACTGGTTTTTACATACACAGCTGAGTTATTGTAGTGTGTACATATTATTTTAGATGAGTATGCTTTATACTGTACAGTAAAACAAACCAACATGGGGATATAATATTCTCACATACTATTCTGTTTACAACAGTATCCCTCCAAGTAGGATTTGTTATGAAGGAGAAGGCCTTGAGCATGGAGAAGAAAAAATTTAATACATTCGAGACATGGGAATAGAAAAAAAAAATATATCAGAGCGCACAAACGAGGGTAGAAACAGAGATACTGCACAAACAAGCAAGAAGTATAGAAATGAGACAGAAAATGAAAGAGAACTTAAAAAAGACAGAAATGAATCATACAAGCACACAGGCATGCATACGGACACACATCACATACACATTATTAAAATCAACCCATCTCCAATCTCACTCACACTAGCTAGTTCTCTATACCCAATCCCTTGCTCTACATTATATATACACACAAATATATATTCTCCATAATAATTTCCAACAACACATATACATATATATATACATATGTACATACATATGACAGGAACAATATTGGCTTTATTGTCATGATAGTACATTATACTGTAGCTTTCATACATTACGCCCGTGTAATTCACTCGGCACTGTATATATTAATATAAATCCAGGTATATTCTATGTGGACAGTGTCGTTTAAACAATTTATAACAATACGAAGACAATATCGATGAACAATTCTAGAAAAGATTTTTCAACATTTAGCAAGTATTATGGGAACAATCATGCACTCCATAGGCAAGCAAAGTATAATTTAAGGCATATGACAATCGTTCGTTTGCCAACAGATTTACCAGGTTCTACAACCTGCCCAATTGTAGTGGTCCTCCGACCTATTTGACAACATCTTTTGACCAGCATCCTCATGGACAGCTCTAGAAGAGATTGTTTGACATTAAACAATGTACTGAAGGAACCAGTGCGATTCCCAGAGCTTACAAAATAGTCAATGAATATTACAATAATGACTTGAGCTTGAGATGATCCAGAACCCAATAAGGTACAAAGGTATCTGTAGTATTATATACTGAGACACAAATAAGAAATGTTGAAATGTATATACTTGCCTAGGTTTTGCAATTTCAAAACTAATCAGTATTAAAATTAACCGAATGCCACATAACGAATATCACATAACGAATCGAGTGAGAGCATTCCCATGGTCTCGTGGAAATTCCAATGTTGGTAAATTCAAGCAGCAAAGCTGGGTAGGTCAGTTTATAGTCAGGCCACAATTTGCGTTGATTACAAGTGCAACATTTTAAAATCGGATTTCACACACTCTCATTAAGCTTTCACTTCAGTCCCGTTTTAGTTGTTTACTCCAATCTGGTGTGTAACACTCTTCTACCACCTATATGGCCTTTCTTTACTGCAGTTTCCTTCTGTTAATACATAAATAAAAAAGTGTTTTGTGTTAGTTTCTTGGGTTTTATCATCAGTTACAGCCTCATTTGTGATACAATTATCATTCAATTCATTCAATTTGTGACTACTAAGGGCCTTTATAGTTGTAGTGACAATTAGCTCAACGAACCTCAGGCAGCATAAATCCTGGCGGATGTACATTGGTTATATTAACTTGTTGCAGCCATCTGTGAGTAAAGATAATTTTCTTATCTTTCCCATCCTTTAAATCTATAACTCACTATTTTATTTTGGTTATTATAAGCTGGCAGATGCCACTTGGGCAATACATGAAATCGCCCATAAAGGTAACTTACAGTACTCTATTAATGCCTTTAGCATCAGTTTAATACTTACATGTAATACTAAACTTTTACCTTGACCTTGAGCTAGGTTGCCTTGACCGTCTACTCAAATCATATGTCTGGTCGGACTAAACTAATCACCAAAGAGAACAGTTTCCTATTTAATGAAGTGTGTGAGACGCTGTAACATTCCTAGGCAAATATATTCATTTCAGCCTTTTTTATTTGTGTCTCAGTATATAATACTACAGGTACCTTTGTACCTTATTGGGTTCTGAATCGTCTCAAGCTCAAGTCATTATTGTAATATTCATTCGTTCGTTTGCCAACAGACTCACCAGGATCTACAATTGCCCAATTGAAGTGGTACTCCGACCTATTTCACAACATCTTCTGACCAGCATCCTCATGGACAGCTCTAGAAGGGATTGTTTGACAACAAACATTGCACTGAAGGGAATCAGTGAGATTCCCAGAGCTTACAAAATAATCAATGAGTGTTTTCAATCCAGTTGTGATGCACAAGGACTGGGAAGCAACTAATTCTTTAATAAAGTTATTGTTACACAAGGATTACTTGTTTTTCTGTCTTTGTTGCTACACTCCCCCTTCACGCTATTTATTCTAGCAGGACCTGCCTATGGTCTCTCACCGGAGTTCCAGCTGTGTTCTACTGGTCCCGGCCGGAACCTGGTTATGTTACCACATGAATTTACCTACTGGACTGAAAATATACTACAGAAATGTTCTCAACACATTCAAATAGATAGATTGAGGGTTATATAACTTTATTTTTCCGTTAATCTTGGAACAATAACTGTGAATTAAGAAATTCAGTATTCGAGGATGGAACAAAATTGGCCATAATGACATATTAATACTGTTGGCTACAAATTCAAGAATAAAGTAGGAAGTGCCAAATGTGATCCGAAAAAAAAATTGGTGAATTAGCTAGTTAAAACGGCTGTGCATCACTCTACACTGCAGAATTGGTCATTATTAAGTAGTATACTAGTGATAGCTCCCTTGAGTAAATTATCTAATATTAAGTAAGTTCTCGATCTGAACATTTTTTTTTTTTTTTTAAGGATACTTTGGAATTATCAACAACACTAAAGAAAAGGAGCGTAAAAATTAATTTCATCTGGATAAGGGGTCCCTGTGGTGTTCATAACAATACAATAGTAGATAATATTGCAAAAGAGGATGCGATTTTAGGAGAACCTCTATAAATATAAAATTATCTGTTTCAGATTATAAAAATGTTAGTAGAAAATGAAGAGAACAATATGGACAACAAAAAATAAAAGGAAAGTTGTATAAATGAATAGTAGAGTTCTTACCTAAATAGCAATGGTTTAAAGAGTGTAGGGCAAATAAATACAAAATAATGACAGTAAGCCGTCTAAAATGTAACCATGCTGTTTTTGGAGCTTATTTGCATAGTATAAATACTAGAGCATCACCTAATTGTAATGTATATAATGTGGAGGAAAATTTGGAACATATAATGATATCATTTAAATAAGACAGAAACAGATAGAATGTTTGCTGAATTATATAAATATTTAGACGCCCTTTCCGTTATGAAGATATTGTATTCTATAATAATATCTTTATAATAGATGTTTTAATTGTATTTTGATGTATGAATGTATGTATTGTATGAATGTATGTTACCTTGATTATGGTATGAGTATTTTAGGCTAAGTTTTGTGGAGGGTAGCGGAATATCAAGTACCCCACCCTCCTTTTTTTTCTGTAAATAAATATGTACATAGGTTTTTTTTATTCTCTTTTTTTTTTATATATATATGTTTTTATCTATTTACATTTGTTTTTTTTATATTTGTCAATAGTTAATATTTGTAAATAGTTTTGATGTTCGTTACGACCGCTGTATTCAATGTTGTAAAATAGATGTTGAGGTTCGGTCATAAAAAAACACTTTTTAAACTTTCACCGACGTTTCGGCTAATTTATTGCCTTCTTCTGGATAAAAATTTCTTGTTAGAATTTCTTAAAAACTATTTTTTAAAAAGAGTTTTTTTATGACCGGACCTCAACTTCTATTTTACATTTGTAAATAGTATTAAGTTTAGGCTAAGTACGAAGGGGGACGAGAAATATCTAGTACTATACTCCATCCTCTGAATGTTGGCATGAATATAGGATATAGGTAGTTTAGTTAGGAGTTAGATTATAGTGTGTATGAACATATTTATTGCGATGTTTGTATTTGTTAGCGAGTATAATGGAGTTGATGAGGAGAGAAATTGGGATTGATTAATTAGACGAAATGTGAAGACACTGTTATAATATGGCTATAAGCTTACACAAACTGCACTGGACTGTAATGATTTTATAGAATAAAAGTTGGTAGTATAGATATGACACGATGTGATGTATATGGTTGAATCTGATAGATTGATTTCTAGGGCTCTCACTGGGTTATATACAGGTTCTCCCCTCTCTAGCCTGCTTAAGTCAGAGAGTACCAGAAAGAGTTTGTTTTCTCTCGGTCGGACTTGGCTCTCTCTCTCTCTCTCTCTCTTGCCGTTACAGCGAGAATGTGATGTTAGTTTAGAGTATACTTGTGCCATGTTTGATACAGCTTAGGTCATATCAATAACACAAATTTTAGTAAATTTTTGTGGCATGGTAAACAGCCTAAGCAAAAAAAAAAGGAAATAAAACTTTTGTTTTTAAAAATGGCAAATATTTAAGAAGTAAAGCAATATTAACTACAACTATCATTAACCATGATGTAGAAGGTCGCCAGAAAAACGTGATTTGTTTGAACAAAATTAATAGCCATTACTACATTTCATTATAATAATGCAAACAATGTGTTAATGATAATGATAATAATAATAATAAACTTGAAGAAATCAACTGATAACGTTGAAAACGTTGCTGACAAGTTGAATGTTTCAAACTTCAACTTTTCTTTGACACACTCTTTTAATCATTTCGCTTGCTAAATCTTAATAATGTGCTGGAAAGAGCGTTCCAGAATCCGTTCTGTCAACCACTGGCAGTACAGATCTCTAAAGTTTTGGATAGAAAAAAACCGTTACTAGGCTGAAAAGCTTATTTGTTGCTTTTGTTTATATAATTTATATTATCGTTTTCTTCGACAAATCCTTTATGGTTTTTGAACTTGATCTAGACGGCGGAGCTGTTGGCTCTGAAAGTTATATTGAACAACTGCAGGGAGCTTAAGAAGTTTTAAAAGTTATTGAAGCACTGAGTTTTAATTTATTGAAATAAAATAATAGTAATAAATAAAGCCACATGATAACGCTTCTGCCAACTTTCGCATTTGACTCAGATAAAATTAGCAGTGTTAGAGAGAGTAAACTTTATACCTCACTCGGCCACGATGTTGTATACCAGCTTATGGTCTTTTCCATTTCTTAAAGGACGGGCACTTTGAAAATTATTATAGGCAGTACGGGACACTCATAGATTAGGATGCAAGGAGCTTTTGGCCAAAAACTAAAGATACCTTCAACAAATTGAAATGCTTGAAACGTGGAAAATGAACGTTTATATTTTGAAAATTTAAATAAAGCTTGAAAACTGTTTAACAATTATATTTTTATATAATTGATACTATTCTTAGATTCCAAATATATAATCTAATTTCATTAGAGAATCTCTGGAATCGTACAGTAACGATGTAAGGAATCAATTCACCATCAAATTTCCTACGCAAATAATAGAGCCATAAGTTAAACTAGCAACCGCATTGAGGAGCCACCAATGAGTCTCCCGACGCACGTCAATTTTGCATGACCCATCTACGCATTATGCCCGCCACAATGAACTTCAATTTGGATAGAGAATCACTGATCTAGACTTGTCTCTAGGGGTAGGAAAAGCTGAATAAAAAGCCGAAAAAACTGAGCGGTTAAAAAACATTCACCCAATAAACTTGTAAAAGTAAAGATTAATCGTCAAAAATCAATTTTGAAGAGTAAATCAGTCGTCAGATAAACTTTAAAGAGTAAGGAGTTTCGTCAGATCATGTTTATCGAGTTAATAAGTCTCAAGTATGGAAAATTCACCAAGCTCTAACACCACCCACACTGATCCACCGTTCGAACAAGCAATGTTCTAACTAGTCGCATCCACTCTTTAGGCGAGTCACATCAGCAAACATTCCATTCTACATCTCGCTAATGTACACATGCTACCAACATCATCACTCGTTGTTCGATCACTCTACCCTCTATAAACTCTTTTCTCCTTTCTGTTACCGTAAAATATAATTGTGGTTAAGGTGCCAGTTTCTGTGTTCATCATTCTTCATAATTTACCAATCATTTCCTGCTATCATTACAAAGGAAGAATCAAACTCGTTACTACAGCAAATATTTCCTTTACTTGTTTTCTTTAGCGATGATTGATTATACAAATGTAGTATTAACAAAATTAAACTGATGTAACAGTGACAGAGATATTCCTCATTAACAGTACAACCGCAATATTCCCTCTTACACCAATAAGTTAAAAAGTATTTATTAATTAATATTATAAAAAGCTTTCATTTATACATTCTATTTTTAAAAGATATAAATATGGAAATTATACTGTAATATCATTTTAATTTGGATATAATTCCTTTTCAGGTGATAACACACAATCTAGTGAAATGTGTACAGATAGATTGAGGTGGAATATAACACCATTCCTCGTGATATGGACTGATGGCTGCGGTAGAGGGACAAGATGAGAAAGGGTAGGAGAGTCCTCTACGACATAATTGATAATTTGTCGCGGGCGTGGCACTCTGATTGGAGTGTCAAACCCGCGCTACATGGAGAGCAAAGGGAGGGTTGCAATTATTATCCACCAATCAGCGGTAGGGTACACCTAACTAATCCAGTTCTGGAGCTATCCCCCTACAAACTCTCTAACCATCTTCGACCACAATCACACCACTACACTAACATATCTTTACTACTCGAGTGGGATAAACGTCTTAGCTATATTTAGTCATCTAAATGTACTAAACATAGATTCCTTCTCCCTAAAGTCTCGTTGGATGAAGGGAGAATACACTTCAGGCTATAACTGATGCAAAACCCAGCCTATGAGATTGTCAGTAGATACTTATTAAAAGTCTTTTTATGCTTCCATGGCAACAACATTTCCATTAACATAGGCATATTGCAATATTGAATAACTTCTTAATGCCAATTATGGAAAACAATTTACGAATTTGATATAATCCTTAAAATACTTAATTCGCCTCTAAAAGTATTTTCTCATTTATGGGATTCTTGAAATAAGTAGAATTTTATTTGATATGTGGGTTTTATCTACTTAATTAAGAATGTTGGGGTATAAATTTTATCAATAATTAACAAAATATATAAACAGAAATAATCAAATATCAAGATGGTTACAAAAATAAATAAATAAGCTTTATGTGAATTAGAGGGCTCTCTGGCTTAAGACAACGAAATCGTAGACAGCTTCCTAAGAAGAATGAGAATGTTCAGGGAAATGATCTCATAGAACTTTCTACAAGGGTTATGTGCCTACTATCTGAAAGAGGCCTACCATGGTTTAAGGTGCTAGCCATAAACAAGCATTTAGCGGCAAGATTGAAATCCAATCATGCAATTTGCCGTGCTTACCTATACAAAATTAAGCAAGGAATCTCTCGATTATGCGAGAGGTGCCACGAGCAGGAGGACCTCCAACTTATATTAATGGAGGTCCAATGATTGACGTACAAAAAGGACAGATTATTGAAAAAGCTTTACAAATTTTTGCAAGTTCCTTTTCAATATGAGGAAATCGTATTCTCTAACAATATAGATGTCATGAATCAGCTGTATGAAATCTTAATCTAGAGCAAACTGTAAATAGATATTATAGAGATCGTAATATGTGAACCTTGGTATTCGCCCAAATTATCTTGAGATTAGGTCTCCTGCTATGATTAGGTCTCCTGAGACTATGCCAATAAATAAATAAATGTACCACTGGAATGATCTTAAATATGTAACTAAATAAAAATTATTATAGGAAGTAATAAAAATATACGTAATTATAAAATAAACACATATACTGAGAATATATAGACAGATAACTTATAAACACATTAAAAGTGGACTCTGTGCACTGATCATAGGAAAGACATCAAGTAAAGATTGTTATAATTAATTTTTGCACTTTTAATAAAATCGAAATTTTGTTTTTGTTAATTTTCTAATGTAAAAATCTGAAAATAAACACTCATACGACTTAAAATTCAATCCATTATATTAAAACTGTAATCATTACAATTTTCTTAAAGGGTGGTAATTTAATATAGATAAAAGAAGCGGACATTATGCTGAAAGAAAAAAAAATGCCAAATCTGAAAAAATAATTTAAAAATTCAGGTGTGGTAACACTCAGACGATTTTCTCTAAATGCCATTAAATCAATAATATAATATTGACCAGTTTTCTTTAAAAACAAACGTTTTTATTCAGTTTCTCTTAAATAAAAATAAAGATAGAATTGGTTAACAGCCATGGTAGGTAGTCATATAAATGTAGTTACATTGTAATCGAGAATACAGCACCAATAACCTAAAAAACCATTGGAAATATTATAATCATAAATTCCTCAAAAATCCTCTAAACTCAATTTATCTAGAAAAATGTTTCAAAATTTATAATGATACATTTTATGCGTGTAGTGGGCATTCCAAGTTTAAAGAAAATCTTTGGAGTCGTTTGGAAGAAAATCGCAAAGAACTAAAAAAAGTTGCCCTTCTGGTAGAAGGTTTTTGTCTGAAACTATATTGTCAGATATGATGGTGGTAACTATCACCGGCGATATTTCGTTTTTAAGATATTGTAATAATAATAATAATTTTAATAATGTGCGACAGCTGTCTGGTAGGCAGGCCAATACTTGCGATTACACTTCAAAAATTTATTGGACTGAACACACACTCGGCATTAGTAAAAAACAAAATAATAATAATAAACTTTATTGAACAATAATATACAAATTCATTATAAAGGAAAAATAACAAAAGCTTATACGGCTTTTGTTAATCCGACAGCCGGAAATTGAGCGCTTACACAATTACAAAGTAAGTACAACAATACAAAATACAATATAACTTATTGGCTTTTTTTTTCTTTTTTTTTTTAAATACAATTTCTATAAAAAGCAGCAATCTCTAGATTCACAAAAAATTGATTAAAAATTAATATTCACTTTTCTAATAAAAACATATTAACAAAACATAAATAAACAAAGAGTACTATGTAGTGGAAGAACGAAATGAAAAATAATAGTTTTTAAAAATAATTTAGAATATATTAGACTGTGAATTTAACTTCAAGAAGAATGTATTTTAGTATCAGGTACTGTAAATTGGGATCATACTAAATAGAAAAACAAAGGCACAAAATCCCGTTAGGGCAAACCTTTTGTACAAGAAAATTCCCCCGCTAGAGAGAGAGCAATTCCAAAGAATAGAGAGAGCCATCAGCTTTCAAATAGTTCAGTTCAAAAAAGACAGATAGACTTGTGCTAGAAATCAAGGTGGAAACATCGAAACACTACTTCAGGAATCGCTCAGTGCCAACGATAGATATTTGCCTTTATTCTAGATAAACGTTATTTTATTAAGATACAGTGTGATATTGTAATATACTTAAATTTACTAAGAGATAATATAATTATTTATAAAACAGTGGTGACTTCTTAATTATTCTTAATACTTCTATCTCTTAACCGTAAATACATACAAGCCCTTTATTTTACAACACCGCTCACGCCACAAGCTACCAACACATCATCTCACGGACACATTACAACTACATTAATTAATTAATTAATTCATTGTATTGTATTGAAAATTGGGTGCCTATTGGCTTGGGATCTAAGCCTATATGGCTTTTATCCCCCCAATTCATCCCCTAATAATCTCCCCCAGGTAATCTACAATATCTCAAAACATCTTTCAACTTCCACTCACCCAGACAATCCCGCGAAAGTGGTGCCCACCCAAATACACGAAACCTGGTACCATCGAAACGGGGACACTGATATAATAAGTAGTGGTACACCGTTTCCCTAATTCCATCATCATAGTGCTGACATATGGGAACCAACCGTAGACATATAGACACATCGTAGACACATAGACGTCCTCCCTATATTATGCAGATGGCTGGACACCCATGTGTCTCCGGTCACCATACCCACCAAGGTTCTCAGTCCTATCCTACTAATGGACAGGAGTTAATCTGAAACCGCCTGCTTGGTTCCTTTGATGAATCTTTTAGCTTGGAGGCACCCCTGCGTGTCCTCCCAGCATGTAAATTTGCTTTTTTTAAAATGATTCTTGGATATTTTTTTAATTGGGTACTCTTATTTATTGAGAAAATATTTTTATAAATTCAAAAACTCTTACGTTTAACTTTACATAAGATTCTTCATCCTAAAAATTACTGATAAATCTTATATAGCTGTTATATTTACAATTATAAATTTTATTAATGTTCTAAACTTATCAGGTGCGACTTATAAGCGTTAATTAAACTGTTTTTTACTTTTTATCACCTCGCTATAGTTGTTAGGTTTCCATAAATCCGTCGCTTCAATGTTTTTTCAAGTGCAGTCAGAAGAGAAGTACAACCAATTAAAGGAAATTTGTTGGCGGTAATTTAATTTATACAATCTATCATAGTGCAGTCTAGGAATACGGGCGTAACCCATCATCCGTAGCATGACCATCCACCTGATATTAATCAGTCTGATTAATAACTGAAAATCCAGATGGAGCCTACCGGTTTCGATTCTAAGTTGTCAGGAGTTGTTCTGGGCAGCTGCAATACTGATTGAAAGAAATGAATTTGAATTTGATCAAGTTAGTCGACATAATATAAGGAGCGAACCATAGCTCCTCGTAATACATCAGAACACTAGCGATCCGACCATTGAGCTACCAAGCAACCTTCCTTTGGCTTCCCAAGAGTCGGACTTGCCCTCACACAGAATGTATTTAACGCTAGTTGACGCTGTCATACCGAATGCCTTGCTGTGTCACGTGCTTTTTCAACTTTACCATTAGTTGAAAAAAAATGACGCCAATTGACGATTTTAATCTCATTTTTATTATATAAAAACCTTCCTACATTTTCCCAGATTTCCTCCATTATGGAAAGGCAAGATTTTCGTTTTGTCCACTGTTAACTTTTTAAGAGATTCGCTTCAACATACTTATATAACAAATCCAACTTAATTTGAATGTCTTGCCATGAGTAGCCCAGAATCACGAGGTCATTAGCATATAATAACATAACGATATCATTCTTTTCATTAACACTGACACCAACCAAATTTAGGCACCATATTCCTGAAAAACTGAATAACATCGAAGTAAGTAAGACACTAAATTAACTGTCAGAACTACTACTAGTTATGAAATTAAAATAAGGCAAAAAAACCATCATCAACGAAAAGAGAAAAAGACAATTATTTTATAATTATAATAAAAATGATTACACAAAGAAAATAATAAAAAAGAAAAAAAGCAGAACTACATCCATGTAAATCTGTCAAAAATACCCATATTGAAGTCCATTCGCTAAAAACATTTGTTTTTATTTTCAACTTAGGGTAACCTCGAAAATTTTATTTCCAATCGAATACAATTTTAGAAAATTTAAAAATAAACTTATTCTTACAGCCGGAAGTGAAAGACAGAAAATAAATTGAAAAATATTCTCATTAAATACTGGCATGAAAGTTGTATGGGAAGCTTAGAAAAAACATTGATTGTTTTTTAAAAACTCCTAATGGTAGAGTCAGAGAAGTGAATAAAACAGACTACTTGAAGGCACTTTCAGATCCTGCACTTAGTGATACTACCCTGTAAAGTCACATATTGACTCAACTTTCTGTACATTCATAATCTCATATTGAATTTTACTTTGAGTGCCATATTTATAAGTGAGTTATTTTATACTTCTATTGGCGAGTATTGCTAATTAAGTTTGAAGAACTTGTTGCTTCCAATTAACATTTTAATAAAATAAGAATCGTGTTACGATCTAGCCCTATAGTTAATGGTTTGCTTTCAAATATACATAAAAAGGTTTTTACTTTCAAACAAGCAAAAAATTAGTTGGCCCAGGGCCGAAGAAGAAACTTTTTATTCATAAAAAAGTTTATTCAACATTTCGGACCCCTTTGGTGTCCTTCTTTAGGAACTACAAAACAAAAATTCGGAAATAAAGAAAATTGTATGATAAAAATTAAAACATATAAAGATAACACAATATTAAAAAGTTATTATGATATCTGTCAAGGAAGAATGGAGAGTTAAATGTTGGAGGAGGTTATAGTGTGGTTGTGGCGCAAGTTATGCTTGCAAAGAAAACTGAGAAGGGAAAATTTACAAGTTTGGAAAATATGAAGAGTGGTAGAAATGAAAAAAAAAAAATCAATTAGTAATTATAAAAGAAATAAAGGAATATAAATAAAGTAGAAAATGAATGGAAAGTTTAGAAAGGTGTTATGTGTAATTAGTTGTGGGAGGGGGACCTTTTTTGAGAAAGTGGAAAATGTTGTTATAAGAAGAGGTAATGACGTTCTTGTCTTTTTTGTAGTTGATGGAGTTAGGGATTGAGGTAAATGTGGATGGATTCAGAAAAAAAATCGGCTTCAGGGGGTTGAAACGCGTGGTTAGGGCAGAAGTATTTTGGAAATCAAAGGAATGGGCAAAGGTGAGTGCATATTTTGTGAGGGCTGTATATTTTAGTTTTTGTCTTTCCTTTTTTAATATAATGGATCATTTGATCAGTTTTATTCTGAGTCTGTGGTGTGAAAAACTGCACGCGCTATTTTCATTGAAATAAATTAATGGTGTTTCATTGAGAAAATACAAATTAGTTTGTTTGAATATTTTAAATAACACATAAATTAAGACCAAACAAATTGTTCAATATAAGTTTGTTTTTTTTAAATATGTGGCTGGATACCGCAAAGCTGCATAACATCTGAAATTTTACTTATCAAAGCATAACTTCTTTTTATTATTTTCTGATCGATTTTAGACTCTCATCTGAATCAATCAATCAGTGTGGAATGTGACAGAAACTTGAAGTCAATTCTACTAATCCTTTATTCCATTTATAACTTTTTACTTTATCTTACGCTTATTAAGAAGAAGTAAAAAAAGTAAAGTAAAGTAATGCCTATTTTTTTCAGGCGGGCTTAACGTCCAACTACCAAATTAGGTGTCGTGGACGGGGGCGGAAGCACATACTTTACTATTAACATTTTTTTACGAATATAAAATTTAGCAGTTATACGCGGGACTCGAACTAGGGATCTCCAAGTTATAAGTCCATGCTCATAACCACTACACCAACACCCGCCCCACTTATTAAGAAGAAGTATTGAAGTAAATCGTGACAATTATTTTTAAAAAATGAGTTTTTACCGGAAATACATACCTTACATTTACCGGAAATAGAGATCTCTGTGTAAGAAGAAAATATTTTTAGCGAATCTTTTGTGAGCGTGTTTGGGAACAAAATATCTCAAAAACGAATAGGAATCCCAAACATGATACTTTGTTTATTTTAAAAACCGCCCCTCATCTCAAAAAAAAATTTTGGACAAAAATCCATCAATCGAAAATGTAACTATGCAGAATAGGTTTTGGAGTTTTTAAAATTTTCTAGATAAAGGCCACAGCTTTTTTTTTTTTTGTTTTCTTTTAACTTGAAATGTAGATAAGGATTTTTTTCAGGAAGTTTTTCAGGAATCATGATGCCTAAACTTGCGTTGGTGTCAATGTTAATGAAAAGAATGACATCCTTATGTTATTATGTGTTAATGACATCGTGATTCTGGGCTACTCATTGCAAGATATACAATTTAAGTTGGTTTTGCTATATAAGTATTGTAACGTTTTTCCCTCTAAACTAGCTACTGTAACTAGTTTTAAGTGGGTTCATATAAATAAAATACTCTAAACTTCAATAAAGAAAACACCAAAGTACACACCTAATAATAATTACTTCACAGTTTAGACCACAAAAGTTCACTTTGTTCACTTTTTATATACTTTCCACAAACGTACACTTTGTTTATAACTGGAAACTCTTCTAACTCTCTGCGGTCCCACTATTTATACCGTTGGAGAATCTTCTAAAACCTTCTCAATCCTTCCAGAGAGAACTTAAGCGCGACGCCAGCGCTTACTAGCGGCCACTAAGAGAACTTGAGGTTCCTACTTCCTCTCCTAGATGGCACCACTGGCTGCGTTACAGTATGTTGAAGTTGAATCTCTTATATTAATTTTTTTTCTTTTAACTCAATCACATATAAACGCCTAATTTTTGGAACTTTGTTTGGAAAAATATTATTTTAACAAATTCTGAAGAATTTATGACAAAAGTATTTCAAATTCAGTGTTATTGGCGCTGTCTTTTGGACTACAAACAATACTTGCTTGTTATTTCACGGGCATCTTTTCAGAAGAGAAAGGCAGCCAGCCAATATGTGAGGTTTGTAATTCATCGATAACTGTTCTACAATATATTGCTTGAATATACTAAGTATTCAACTGTAAGAGCTAATTTAGGAATACCTAATACGTTGTTACAGGATGCTTTGGGCAATAATTTAGATAGTGTAAATAAACATCTTGAAATTTCTAAAGCAGATTGGCTTATTCCAGAACTTGTAATAAAATTATGTAAATAGGAATATATATCTAGAATAGTTAATTATTGTGTATATGTCATGTTTTTATTTATATATAGTAGGTTAAGATAAAAAGGAGTAGAGGAATAACACGTAATCTACTCCATTTATGTAGAGATGTATATGCTTGTGAAGTGCGAATGACAGAATCGTTGATTGTTTTTTTTTTTTTTGTGTAGAATGAGAGTATTTATTAGGATGGCTGTATTTGGACCAGAGACATTTTCCGTGGTAGCCTGCTTTATATTGCCCTTGGGAGCCACTTGGGATGGATTGTTTGAATGAATGCTTTAGAGAATATGGAAGTATATATTAGAAATGTTCTCGTATTAGCAAATAAATATACTCGTATTAGTTCAGTAGACGCGAAGAACCTTAGCCGTCGAGCACGTTAAAAAAAAGAAAAAGACAATATACTTGCTATTATTGCTAACCAACTCAAATACCCCTACTACCCAAATATGTTTATGTAATGGTAACTGAATAAAAATTTGCAAGTTCAAAGAAAATGTGCCAGTTTTATAATTAATTTATGAAACGCTATAAGAGAATGTCGTGTAAGGTGTTTTTAAAATCAGTCCATTCAGGACTGTGGAATACTGCGGAACATTCATAATAGAGGTAATTAATGTCAACATCAAAATCTATTAAACACCTATTTCATAGCAAAAATCAACTTTCAACCAAATAAATTTTATTGAATTGGCCCATGAGTTACGAGCCCTTAATACTAATGTTTAAAGCTGCAATTAATATAACGTAACGTATATATCAAATTCATTTTTGACATGCAACCCAACAATGCATCCGGTAAATACCATATTCGACAATCAAACCACTCATGAATATTGTATAAAAATCCGAAACCTTTATAGACTGGGATTGCGATGATGAAACAAGTTTGTCTTCCCATATATCTTGTTACCAATCCGAAGTTTTTTTCCTTTCAGATTTAAGAGTTGAGAAAAAGTTGCATGATGGAATTGAACTGGTAAAACATGGTTAATTCTTATTGCTTATTGCTACGTTGATTTGATCCGTTTGCCGGTAGCAAATGAGTTCGATCAATTCTGTGAGAAAATCGTTATGACAAATCTGTAATTTGATAATTTTTTTTTAACAATTATTTGGTATTAATTAAGATAACTAATTTACCTTTTAATTAATTTAAAAATAATTATATACTTTTGGTCCTCACGCGTTGGTCTAGTGGCTAGCGCACCCGTCTTTAATGCGAGAATTCAGGGTTCGATTCCGGTGAGGGCAAAATCGGTGTTGACCCAGCATCGTGAAAAAAGTGGGAAGCTAGAGTTGGTAGCGCCCTAAGTAGCGAAGGCCGGAACTAAACAGCGAGGAAACTGTGCTGTGACCGCCGTCTGGAAAGCCTTTCATGGGCAGTTGCGCCATAAGTTTCTTTTTTATTATTTTTAAATATACTTTTTGACAAAGTCAATGAAGGTGCAATATTTCTTAGAAATATGAAGAAATCATCAGTTCACAAATATATTGTATTATGTTTTAAGATATCATTCCATATCAACTTTCCTCATTTCTTTCATGTTTCACCCTCGCATTTTCTTTTTAAATATAAGATATGGTTAATAATAATAATATTCGATCTTAAACAGTTAAAAATCATAAACTGTCTTTAGGAAACTAGTAAGGAAGTCTAAAAAAGAAAAACACTTAGTGATATATATAAATCCAGTTGATAAAGAGTTCCTTCTGCAATGGGTTTTACGAATAACAAATAAATCAGGTGAACTTAGACATAGAGAGGTGATATGAGAATTGTTGTGTGGCCGCACACATCGGATGTATTACTGGAATTATCTAAAAGAAGTGAAAACATATAAATCCAGACACTTGTATGTGGTAGTGATCAATTCCCTCTAATACTTTGTTTATATCCTGTCTCATTGGTGAAAACACATAAACAATAGATGCACATTGGGTAGAGTGAGGTATATATATGGGTGTGACTGTGGGGGGGGGGGCACTCACTGTCTAATTGAACAATAGTTGATCTTCTTTATTTGCTTCTTATTCTAATACAATGAATTTCCATAATTTGTGGAGAAGATTGCTAAAATGAAAATATAAAAGAAGAAACGAATCATCTTGATTTCAATTATACAAATATGGTGACGTATACTTCATAGTGGAAACTGAGAAAGTAATTATGTATCAGAGATATTTTCCATGAAGCCTGCTTCTTTTTGAGGTCATCGACCGGTTTCGGGCGTTCGCCCATCATCAGGATGTTTTTTTGTCAAACAGTGTGATAACATTTGCTCTGTGCAAATCTATGTTATCACATTGTTTGACAAACAAAAAAATTCTGATGATAGGCGAACGCCAGAAACCGGTCGATGACTACAAAAAGAAGCAGGCTTCATGGAAAATATCTCTGATCCTTTCCAGCTCTGCGGAACCAACCACAAAAACATATGTTTCGGTCTTTAAAAGGGCATATTGCTCTCTTTAAAAATGGAAACATCCAACTAGTGTGGATGTGTAACTTAACCTATATTTTTTGAAGGAAATTTTCTTGAAAAAGATAGGTGTTAATGCATAAATTCTTTAGCATAGAGCGACTATATATAAATATAGTTAACTTCCATTTTAAAAAAACTGGGTTCACGTGAAACTTCAAGAACTTTTCTTCTAAAATGTCGATCATCCAACACATTTCCCCAGCACATTGAAAATTCCTGTAACAAGGTACCGAATCTACCTCATCCTGCTTCTCAGAGAACAATTGAAGCACAATGTTGTCAGGTTCAAGAAATCTTTGTTAAATACAGAAATCAGTTCATTACACTGGGAAATTTCTATTTTACAAAAAGAAAAATCACAATTACTAAATTATATTCAGTCGATTTTCTATGTGCAAGATTTTGATATCTTTCTTTTCTTTCACCTCTAAACTCTTCTCTTCCTATTGTTCTATCCACAAATCTGAACTTAAACTCAAATCCGATAAATTAAATATCCATAATTTCTGTAATAAAAAGTATCCTTGCAGCAGCCCCGCCTGGATCAAGAACATATCCTCTGCCATAATTCCTTCTGAAGTGAGCAATATCCTCGGACAAGGTCCACATTTCTCTAATCACTGACTTAGAACTCATTCTCAGATCCTGCGATATAACAGGAGATAACGCTGACCTCGCCAGATTACAGATCACCATCATAATAGCCAATCAACTACACCAAGACAAAAATCGCCCTAAATCTAATACTACAATTCTGTCCAAACAATTCTTTATTGATCTCATAAAAACCAAACATTTCATTAGAAACCATGAGGACGAACTCATTGTTACCAGAGCCCATAAAGGCAATGTAATGGTCATTATGGACAAGACGGACTATATTGAAAAAATGAACAACTCATTTTCCGGACACCAATACTTATAAATTTCTCAACAAAGATCCCACCACTAAAGAGCAAACAATTTTCAACAAACATATCAAACAGCTCAAAACGGATGGTTACATTGACACCTCGACATATTATAAGCTCATCAATCACAACTCCATTGCCCCACGCGCCTATGGTTTACGAAAAATCCACCTCTTTCCCATTAAGGCCAAGGCCAATTATCTCTAACTTAGACAGTCCATCTTCAAAAAACTTAGCAAATATTTTATTACCTTCTCTCCAACCGCTCAGTGTGTACAACACATTAAACTGGCCATTAAACATCTCATTATATATAAATAAATATGTATATAATATCAGCGACAATGAACAAGATTAAAGTGGGAATGAATGAATACAAATAAAAATGATCATGTATATATATATATAATGTCTAGCTATTCTAGATAGAATTCCTATATATAATCATTTCAAAACAAAGTATGGGGATTAAACCAATTTGTTTTAGAACACGCTAGACGACTATTACGTTAGTTCTGAAAAGCCCGAATTGTCCAAACTAGATCCAATTCGGTGCTCATATTCTTCTACTTAGTGCATTGTGATTACTTTATCCATATGTTCTAAGCGCACAAATCCTTTTACCTTTCCAAGACAATTATGCATTACTAAATATTATGTATATTTTGAAATTTTATGAAAAAAAAAGTACTATATGTTAGATTTCTTGTGTAAAATTCTAATATTCTAATTATTTTTAACAATTAGTCAAATTAGGCCGTATTAGTATAATATTCCGAACGAAGCCTTCTCAAAATTAAAAGTGATGAAAAGAAATCTGGGTATCAATGATAAAAAAAAAAAGATTTAAGACGAATTTATGGACTGGTAAAAATGATTAAACAAAAAAAAAAAAAAATGTGCAGGAAATACAATTGACAAGCAAACATATTATATAAAGACTCTGCTTTTCTGCTACGCTTAGAAGAATCGTGAATGAGTGTAAAATTATCATTGCACTAAGAAAAAAAAACTGTTGAGCTATGGAGGTCGAATGGAAAACGATGAATGCTAAAGAACAAAGCCACATTAATAGATCAGGTTGAAGAGAGATGGATAATGCATCACTGATGGAAGGACACCTTGGTCGGAGTAAGTTGGAACAAATTATTGTTGGCCATACACTGCTTGTAGTACGCTAAAGTTCCCCTGGAAGTTTATGTGAAATTTAATTAGGGCAAGGGACAAGGCATCATCATGCGATTCCTAAAACATGAATTTATGAGGATGAATATTTCAAAAAACATGATTTGGGAAAAGAAATTTAAATAAATGGAATTGTATTGAATGAAGGAAATTCAAGAAAATACTGTTTTCTCTCTTTTAAAATTACAACGCTTTTTATAAAGGCATAAAAAGAAGAATCTATTAAAAGGTTTTTTTTTTTTTTTATTTTTCTTTATATTTATAAATTTTTTTTTTTTTTTTTTATGAGAAACATCCACACACTGTCGTCAGATAGAATAACAATTTTTTTTCGCCATCTTTAAACATGAATATGTTTACAACAAACACGTATATGTTTTTTTGCCAGCTATTTCAAATAACATTTTCTTTTATAAACACCAAAAGAAAATGAATGGAACAAAAAAATAAAAGAAAATAGAATCGTATTTATTTTCAATATACAAAAAAAAGAGTAAAATGCTAATACTTCTTTAAACAATATTTCAGATCTTAAATATAAACTCTTTTATTTTAATTAACCTATTTATTTCTATATTTTTTTTTATATAATTATTATTTATACTTTATCCATCTTTATTCAACTCTTTAATTAAACATAAAGAAAGATGATACCTTAAAAAATTTAAAAAAAAAAAGACTATCTAATTTTTAACAAAGATTTTAACGAATAACAAAGATTGTTTAAATGGCGTCATTAATTCTGACAAGTATAACCCCTATCAATTTACTAATTAAAAATGGATATCTGTAAATCATTAAAATCAAATGTTGGTGGAAAAGAAACTAGTATTTACAATAAAAAAAAAAAAGAAGCTTTATATAAATAGATTTGGTTTATTCTATCGTAAATCGTGATCGTCATTTTTTGTTCGGCATTGAGAAAGTGCCCATCTGGAAAAAAATTGAAATTTATATTAAACTTGATTAACTTCGATTATAGATAATAAATTTCGTTTACAAGTTTGAATTAATTATTTTAGAACAATAATTGGGTGAACATTTTTTTATTTAGAATTTGTAAAAAGTTCTCTGTTGCTTTTTAAGATTGTTAAATTTATGTAGTGGAAGAACGAAATGGAAAAATAATTGTTTAGTAAAATAATTTTGTAAAAATTAGCTAGTTCAAATAATGTATTTTAGTGATGGGGATAGAGCCAGGTAATACAATCTAGGTCAATGCAAACCAAGAGACAAAGGGTAAGAAACAGTTAGGGTAAAACAATAAAACTCCCTCCAGACATATCAGCATTATTTGAAAAGATTTGGAACGAACAATTAGAAGATAATATCTTTGCAAATAACTAATAGTTATTATTTTATTAGAATATATTTATTGTTAGCAGTGGTGACTACTTTCTTATTTCTGATACTTTTCTCTTAAACGCACTTACACTTACTAGCCTCTTTACTATAAACCGCTCGTGCTACACCAACTACAAGCTACCACAAACACATAACAACTCAACACACCAAATCACATTTCATTTAACAAAGCTTCAAGAAACAGATATTTGAAATTAAAGGTCAAAGAATGATTAAAACTCGATAATAATTTAGTATTTCTTTAGTTTATAGTCTTTCTTTTACTTTCTCTTACTCCTGAAGATAGGTATTGCGAATTATGTCATGTTTTGCAATCAATTTATTTTATTTTATTATTTTTTTTCTTTGTTATTTTATATAGGTGCGAACAGCTATCCTTTGCACCTGTTGCACTTACTCTTTTTCTTGTAATTTCATTGATAACTTATCTACATTGCATTATTAAAAATTTAAAAACCTGATCCCTACACTTCATTCGTACCAACTCGATTGCACTCTAAACCTACCTGATCCATACTAGCTAATAAATACATTCATCCAAATAAATACATTCATTCCATATAAAAGAAATCTAACCATACAAGCTCATCATTCGCACCAACTTATATACATTATAGAGTAGAGTACTTGATATTCCTCTACTCCAGTTTACTCTAATACTACTTTTATTTACAATAAAAATATTTACAAATATAAGCTAATCTTCTTTATAAAAAGCAACCTACTATTTTAATTCAAAAAGAGCCACTTATAAATGTTGAATTAAGCCAATTTCTTTTAGATATTGCACAGTTTTGTTTACAAATCAATCAATTTATTGTATTCACTGAAAATACATGTTTTGATGTCTTTTGAGTACGAGAAAAAGAAGAAGTTTTTAGCAAATCATTGTATCTATGTGTAATGTTGTTTGTGTTCATGAAATATCTCACAAAAGAAAAATGCAGGAAGCTCAAACTTGGTAAACCGCATCTGACACGAAAGCGGGCAAAAAACATCAACTGACTTCAATCAACAAAAAACATCAACTGACTTTAATTATTTTTTTTTTTTTTCAGTTTTTCGCGTATTTTTTGAAAATGGCTCTGACAATTTTCTTTAAATCCATTCATGATCTCCATAAACCATTCCATTTACCTATCACTTTTATTTTGCTGAGAATATTTTTATTGTTTGGAAGTCCTGGGGGGGAAACATACCGTTACGGGTTCCCCTAAACTTCAATTTCAGTTTAATGTATCGGTTATTACCGCTGATAGAATATTAATATTAATATTCTAATCGAAGAAAATCGTTGAAACGGAAGTTTGATTTTACAGAATAGGTTTTTGAATTTTTCCAATTTCTTTAAAAAATGACTACAATGATTTCCTTTTTAAACTTAGAAATGCTCACTGCACAAATATAAACAACATAGTTGTTGTGATTGGTTCCGCAGAGCTGAAAAGTATCAGAGATATTTTCCGAGATAGCCTGCTTCTTTTTGTGGTCATCGACTGGTTTCGGGCGTTCGCCCATCATTAGGATGTTTTTTGTTAAATACTGTAATAACATAGACTTGCACAGAGTAAATACAGTTGATACACTGGATTTTAAAAGTCTTTGTTATGACGGAACTAGGTTGCTACCTGAATGGGTAAACACATGTTCGGTCCTTTAGTGACGTTGTTCCCATTTAAAATGGAATCATCAATAAGTATTAACTTTTACTTATTAGTATTAAGTTAACTAATAAGTTAATTAACTAAATTAACTAATATTAGTTAATTAGTAATAAGCATTAACTTTAAAGTACAACTTTAATTATGTTTTTTATATCAAGATTTTACTTTGATAATTATTTATCCATACCATCTTATTATTTCTATTTATTAATTTATAACAGAGCGAAATTACACGAAAGTGTCAGCAGTGAAAAAATAATACATGTATGTTTTCTAACCTTAATTAAAACCTTTCAGTGATATAACCATAAATGTCTGTAATTGAGCTCGTTTAGTCTCGTTATATTTAGGCCTGTAAAAAAAGAACCCATATTTAAGTATACGTGCGTACATGGATGGTGTGTGTGTAAGGTGAAATGTGGAACGTCAGTGGTTTCAACAATTGACACCCAAATCGGTCCATCTTTGACATGTTCTCGAATTTTGGTTAGTGTATCTTTATAGATATCTTCCAGGTAGTTTTTCCGTAGAGTGCTCTCGTCAGGCATTTTTTTCCCAATATAGGTCTCTAAGAATCCTTTGAAATGAGGATTTTTAAGTTTGTGGAAAGGGATATCTGCTCTAACCAAAGCCCGACACAGATCTGTACTCAGAGTAGACTTACTTGATGATGGAGATGTAAGGAAGGCTTGATAGGACGTCCTCTCTTTCTTTCTGTTTTTATTCTCTATGTGCGATCCGGTGGCAATATGTTGGGTGACTTGGGAACGTTGAGAGCAAGAAACGCGCTTGTCACAAGCTGTGCAGTACAAAATGTCTCCATCACTTCGAAAAAGTTCTGCTGGAAACTCGCGAAGATATTTAGCAACCAGTTGTCTGTTTGAGGCCGATGTTCGTGGCATTTCACCCAAAAAAGAATACACTAAGTGACCGAACGAAATGAATTGGACACTTCAACGAACGAGCTGAAAGAACAGACAACGTCAGACAACTTCAAAGAACTAACAAGTGCCCGTCACTGTTTAGCAGCATTCTGTGTAAATTACAATAACCATTGTACCCACTGATTCACAGCCCTACAGTCTGTGGTTCACAGTTCCTGTCAACCACCTCCCAATTATGAAAATATGCCCAAAATGAAAAATATGAAAAAATATGTACATATTTTGATTAAATATGTAGAAATATTTATTTATTTTGATCAAATATGTATAAATATGCGATAACATCCAAATATGTGGAAATATGTGAAATAAAAGTAGACTCAAACGGCTTAAAAAGTGTCAGTATGAATACTTCTAGTTGAAAAACGTCTGTAAATTGCCTAGAAAAAAATATATAAATACATACGAATCCGTTCCCTAGTTATTACACTGTTTTGACAAAACATACTGATGATGGGCGAACACCCGAAACCGGTCGATGCCTACAAAAAGTAGCAGACTATCATGGAAAATATCTCCGATATAAAATCATCATTTTTAATTGTTGCATTTTTTCGAAACAATTTGATTTTTGGTGTTATATATATTAATACTTCAGAAAGACGTGTTACAGTTCAGAAAGAAATAAACAACGTGGCAGAAAAAAATAGCAATAATAATTAAAAAAAAAAACGCTATATAAACTGATAAATTTTTAAACTTAAAATATAGAAAATACTTTCAAAAATATATGTATACATAAAGTGTGATATAAATTAAAGGCAACTGGTGCAAGAAAATAAGAAGAGAAATGAAAAAGTTTATAGAAATGAATTTTGTTTTCAAGTAATATTTACTGTGTATACATTTCTCTGAGGGATAAGAAAACCGTAGCAAAGTAATCGTGGAATGAGGATTATAACATAGACATCCAAGTGGTGTCAGAATCTGACAGAAACACTAGTAGAAGGGATATTTTACTAAAGTTTCACACAAATATAACTTCAAAAAGATTTATTCTAGGTTCCTGCCAATTTCTTACAAATTTAAATTACATTCCAGTGGAAAACTGTTCCTTTAGTAAAATGCAAAAATGAAAATAATAAAATACTTTTCAATTGAAACGAAAAAAAAAAGTACAATGAAAATTTAATAAATCATACGTAAATCAATTTAGATTTATAAAAATTTAGATTGATTAATTTTTCCCATTTTTTACTTTTTTATTTTAATACTTTATTTATAGCATTTATGTGTTTTAGGAAACACATAAATATTATAAATAAAGTAAAAAAAACAGCCAATATATATATAAATATATATAAAAACAACATAACCACTTTAATACTTTTTACTCTACCGTGATAGAAATGTTCAATTCGTCCGTCTTCAAGTGATAAGTAGGAAATAGAACATGTGAAGAAAACCTTAAATTAGTTAAGATCTATTGCTTTTCTTGATTTTCCTTGTTTAGTAGAAAATTGCTATCCTTTTATAAAGAACATTGTCTCCTGACCCCAATTTTGACATCTGAGGAAGAATAGGAAAAAAAGACTGTACTTACCAAGATAAAGAAGAAGAAAAAGAAGTCCCACCTGAATCAAATTTTGGAAGAAATGTAGTGTGAAGGAAAAAGAACACCTAATTTCTTTTTCCTTCACACTATATTTCACTAACTATGTCATTGCCCTGATGTAATGACATAGCAATGTCAAAGCCTTCACAAAATATAACAAAAGGAAAGAATAATTTATAACTAGTGGCCCCACAGCCGGCCGCTGCCTTTTCAATACAAAGGTATCAAAGACAAGCACCGATAAAGCCCTGTCTATTGAACAGAAGCCACCTGGTCTTTGAAAGTCGCCGATGGGCGACCAAATCTGGCCACTGACCTGAATCACTGGTCGCCGACCTAACCAAGGTCGCACGCTACTAGAGATGTCTTAGTGTGAGAACTTACTTACACACTTGACAGTGTGTGAGTAAGACTAATATAAACTTCGCCCACTGGAAGAGGGGATCATTATATCATTCATCATTATACGAGTAGCCACATCATTATATCAGTATCATTTTACAGCAGCAGTTATACTTGAGTTCCGAGCGCGTCCCTATACAAGGTTTAACTTATAATTATTTTCATAGTTGTGCATATTAGTTTATTTATTATAATCATTTTAAATTATTTGTTATTTAAACTCTTAAAATTATTTATTTACTTTTATGAAAATTAATTGTAGTTACCATTAGGCTCATTCAAATGATTGTTAAAATATATTCTATTTTTATAAATTCAGTGTTAGTAATTCAAGCAATAACTCTCTAAACTAACTTCCGCCCAATAAATCCCTCTTCAAGACATCTAACTTCTTACCTCAGGAATCACGATAATTGATTCCACTACATGCATGTTCCAGTTGCAGGTTTTTGACTGAAACTTTTGTGTTAGATGCCGGTTGTGGTAGCTAAAAGTTTTATCAAGTTTAAACTTCCTTCGTTATTTCCTTTTTAAGATATTTTGTTTACACGTGTAACACACACACACACACATACACACAGACATACAAATATAAACAGTTTTTTACTGATTAGAAAAAAAACAAACAAACTTAAAATTTGTATTTTTACTGAAATTTCGATTTAGAAAATTTTGACACCATCCCAATATTTTCTCTTTAAAACAGTAAAAGAACCTAAAAAAATAATTAAGTAATAAATTGAAAAATAATTTATTAATTAAAAAAAAGGTTCATTAAGAAAGAATTTTCTTTTATTCTAACTTCAAGTTTTCTAATAATAAACGAGGGCAATAACTAAAACTTTGTGAAGTGTGACAGTTCTTGATATTTTTCTTGCTTAGAAGTTTTTTCCCATCAGACTGTGAAGAGGGTGTAAGAAATACAAATTTACTATGGAAGATGCTCTTACAAAGTGGGAGATCATTTTATAAAACTTAATATACTGCTAAGTAAAAGTTCTGAACTGGCAATAAATTTTCTTAGAACAGGTGTGTCTAAAATAGGGGAGAAAACAAACTACAGATGTGAAATAAGAATTTAATTTTTGGTTGGTAACAGTAGAGATGGGTAATTAAATGAAAACAAATCAGAAAGCTTTACGTGCTGAGTATGAAATAAAGATTAAAAGTAAGTGAGTTCACCTTTAATATGAATGGCAACCCCTCAATAAAGTACAAGAAGTAAGAATAAAGAATGTTTGTACTGCACTTAAGAAAGTACGGTGCGTGGCAGAGTGTATTTAATATAAATGATAATGTGTATGTAGGAAACTGTAACTAAACCGGTAGGAGCTGTGCTGATGCTATACGGTTGGCATGTTTCCTTCTGTTCCATTATAGGAGCAGTAACACACAACCTTGCTCTTTTCTATTAGGCCACGCATTACCCAACTAATACACACCAAAAAGCGTATATTTCATCTTTAATATAGAATAAGGAACGGAACGGGAGCTATAGGAACCTTGAAAAATTGCCTCAAACTTCTTTGTAACCTCATAATCATGTTTTATTACAACTGCCATTATACATTATGCCATTTGACCACAACAAATACAGTTAATTATTTGTTTTCCATCAGATTTTATTTACATAAATGTCTTATGTTATCGGATTGAAATTATTTTTTTATTGTTTCTAATTCTAACTATTCTTTGCCAATATATCGGATCATATTCTTGACAGTTCGGATTATAATACAATTCTAGTATTCGGAGCTTCCCCATATGGCACCAATTCGTTTCCAAATTTCATTTTAAATCAGCCAGTATCAAAACAAAAGCCAGGCAAGTTGCTAAGGTGAGAGGTTCCTATGTCGGTCCCAATATTTATTAAGCACCAAACCTAAACGGGGTTGCCTGAAAACAGAAAACAACAGTTGCTGCTATTACACTCCCTCTGGAGGAGAATTGTGATAACTATTACCTAGAAGATCGAAAGGTGAGCTTAGATGCATAAGTGCCGCATTACAGAATAAAATAGAAAAATAACTTCATCCTGGGGCTGGAGGCTCTTAATAATAATAAATATATCCGTTATAAAGAGAATATATATAAATATATATATATACAAATAAAAAAATTAAAAAAACTATATAAATAAATAATTAAATTAAATAAAAAATAAAATAAAATAGTAGAAAATGTTAATATAATACAATGATAAATTTAATGTAATCCAATAATCAAGATGAAATAATACAATAATTAACAATAAAATATACATAATAAAAGAGAGAAGAAGAAAAAAAAAAAGCATAAACAAATAAACAAAAACTAAATGAATAAAATAAACAAACAAATAAAAATAAAAAAATATAATAATAAAATAAAATAAATAAATAACTAAATGAAAAGAAAATGAGACCCGACACAGTACATAAACTAAAACTGTTTTGTTTCCAGATTTCATTTCACACCAGCAAAAACAATTTAAAACAAAAACCAAGCAAGTTGCTAAGGTGACAGGTTCCTATGTCGGTCCCAATATTCTTTAGTCGCCAAACCCAAGGGGAATTTTTTCCCCTTAATAGAGAAAAAGAAATAGACAAAAGTGCAAGGTAGATGAAAACAATGTATGCAATGAAACGAAAAATAATTTAAGTCTGTATGCAAGAACCTAAGATGAGACCATCGGGACTTGAATACAGGGAATGAAGATATATGACGAATGGCAGGAGGAAGGGAGTTCCAGAGAGGAGCGGCACGAGATAAAGGAGCGCTTAAACATAGCTGTCTGTGGGTTGTAGGGTAAAGATCGGACGGACGAGATCGAGTGGGAGGGGTTGAATTGAGATTTGAAGGATAGTAGCGGGAATATCTAAGGGGGGGTTTTTGGTAGATATGGTTTGGAAAGAGAAGATATCGAGAAAGTAGAGTCAGCGGTTAGAAGGTTTTTGCCATCCTAACTCGGCACATCGGTGCGAGGAGGGAGTTATAAAAGCATTTTCCTAGCACCTGAAGTGGAATTTCCGTGGCTTTGCCGCGTCTGCGGCTTTGCTACGTTTACTACCATTTGTCTAACGGTACCAGGTAGGCTCGAAGGTTGTGTAGTTAATGCTTGATTTCATTGTCCGTTCAGAACTTGAGAGCACTTGTTTATAGAACAAGTTAAATTTGTTTATTTTTGGAGCTCCATTGAAATGTTGTACTCCAAATGCCTTGCCACTAACAGCAACCCCATTTCTCGAATGCCTTTTCCTAGTGGCCTTTCTCATTTTTTAATGTCCATATGTACCTCATGGTCCACTCTCAATCTCTCGGCATATTAACTCAACTCCGCGGCAAAATCAAATCCGTAACATTGAATAACTTTATTCCATTCGCCTACATACTATTTAGCAACGAAATTTGTTTAGAAAGTTGCAAATTAGTAATCAGCTTTTCAAAATAAATTGCTACATCATGATTTTGATATTTGATTTTAGCTGAAAAATATATAGGAATATATTTTTAGGCACATCGTCTGAGGTAATTTGAGCTCGGAGCTTTCCCATAACCGCAGAAGCAATTTTCACATTTTTGGAGTACAATTATATCCCATGAAAATTGTACGGCAATTTAAAAAAGAAAAGAAAACTACGCTGTAAATTTCAGAGGAAAAACTACAATGAAAAATCTTTCAATTTTCTATTTTTACGTTACGTGCTACAATTTGTGTTAATTGGAAATGGATAGATTTTTGAAACGAACAATGAAGAACTTGTTAATTGGAATGTTCTATTTATTTGTTTGAATGTTATCAATTTATTTGGTAAGTTGCCGAAGTTACAGATGATTTCAATCAGTAACACTAAGCAATTTATTTCATTTATTCAAGAATTGCATTTCGTCCATGTTACAACCCTGAATTTTTAACATTTATTTTCTGAAACACTTCTTAAATAATAGTAATTTAATTCAAAATTTCCCTTTTTAAAAACCAAATTTTTAGATAAATTTATGTAATGCTAAATGCTTTAAGATTATTTATAGTCAAGAAAAAAATGAACACCTTTCTTTATGTGCATCAAATCAAAGACATTGTTTATATTTCAACTAACTTCTTAAGAAATATAAAGGGTTAACAACAACTTCACATGTTTTATGGTTGAAGTAAACGAAATATCTGACAGTTATCTGACCCTATACACAATTCTCTTAAATTACTGTTTTCGTCAGACATGTAATGAAGTACGAGATGATTCAAACTGACATACCGTTTTTATAAAATGTTTTTAATAATCAATGTATATAGCTGAATAACTACTGTGATTTTTATCTTCTTTTCTTTAATTCTAAATTGGTTTCGGATTTTCATTGATCGTCAGTGAATAGGTTCATTAAGTTGTATCGAAAATAGATTTCCATTTTATATTGTTTTTTCAGTCACATATCACCTGATTGATTGTATGTTAAAAGGTTAATATAATAAGTATGTGTGTGTCTGGATAATGTGTGAAGAAGGTAGATGTTAATTTTCAAATAAAATATCGGGTTATAATAAATAATTTATAATAAAGTTTTTGAAATTAGGTGTTTGCTATGTCATGACAAAGTTTTTCCAAAAAGATTGGAGGGAGGGAGGCAGTTTAAATGAGAAATTGATATGGCAATTAATACTCGTATTAATATATATAAATCTTTAGGAAAAAAAAAGGTTTTTAGAATTGGAGGTTATTCTGACCAGGAAAGAGGCAGGGAAGAATAAATGAAGTTAAAGCAAGTAATAATAAATAGTGAAATATACATGCAAGTTAGCTATATGAAAATATAAAGGGTTAACTTACTCCTAGTAAGAGAAAGTATTGTAATCATGTCAAATTTTCGATATCGTGTTTTCACCGGAAATATCCGTTTTGAGGTCCCCTGAGTCCAAAAAAGTGGTTTTTAGAAAATGGTCTGTTTGTTTGTATGAATGTATGTATGTGAACAGCATAGCTCAAAAACCAAAAAGCGTAGAAAGTTGAAACTTTAATATTCCGTTTAGCTATCACCATAGGATCCGACAATAAGTTATCTATCAAAATTCCTCAACCGAAAGTACCACTTTACAGTTGGCTTTTTTACTTTTTTTGCAATTTCCTCAAAAATGGCTCCAACGATTTTCTTGAAATTTGGTACATCAACTACATATACATCAAGAGCTACAACTTTTATTTGAAACATTTCTCCGGAAAAATTCATTTAAGGGTACTTTTAGGGGTGGAGAGCCGGTTACCATTTCCTCTAAAGTGCTATTTCAGTTTATTATACAATTCTATCATCTAAATAATATTAATTGGAATTAAATATGTTGTTGAAATTCCGAGTTTGAAAAAAAAAATCGGATGACCGGAAGTGTATAGTTTTTACTAGGAAGTATTTTTTAAATTTTTGCAATTTTCCCCATAAAAACACCGTCGAATTACATTAAAATTTGATATACTAATTGAAAATTAACTTGCCTAAAAATTTGTCGATCACAATTTTGAAAACCTGGAATAAGAGAAAGTTAGTGTGCTCAGAGATATCTGGTCTACCATTATACTTAGAAGAAAGGAAATTTTGTTTCTTCTTTACCACTTACTCGTGGGCGGAGAAAGAGTATATAAAGAGTATTTTAGGAGAGACAGATCAAATTTATGATACTAAAAGAAAAAAGATTGAGATCTTGTGATTAGAAGAAGCTGTCGCTCCTTATAAAGTTACAATAGTGAATGGTGCCAGTGCTTCAAAGAAACCCAACATTTTCCAAGAGAGAGACTTGTAAAATTATGAGTTTTCTATAAAACGACCTCTAAAATGATAAAAATCTATTATTCTTAGGCTTACGTTATATAGGCTAAATGTAGGGTAAATTATTATGTTTTGATTAGAAAGAAAAAATATATAAAAAAAATCTTTAGCATATTAATTATTTAAATAAATTAAAAACGACAAAGGAAAAAGAAAAAACTTTAATAAAGAAGAAACCTAAAAATAATGAATCATATTTTCTATGGTTAAACCACATAAGGAGTGAGAAATAAGAAAACTATTGAAAATTAATTTTGTACAGAAATAAGCCATCTAAATTATTGTTAACATTTGATATGTGATAGCATATCACAAGTCAAATTAGTTTCCTGCTTTTCGCAAGGAATGCCAAGGTCGTATAAAAGGAAACGAAGCCTACCAAGGGTTGGGGATGAAGCACTGTCCTACTTCCCCTATCACAGGAGTCTAAATTGAAGGAAAAAGGGACAGTGGAAGCCCCATTTTCTATCACCTTCTACAAGAGCGAAGACACCTTCCGTGCAATCAGCACTTGCCTATGCATATCACAAGTCAAATTAGTTTCCTGCTTTTCGCAAGGAATGCCAAGGTCGTATAAAAGGAAGCGAAGCCAACCAAGGGTTGGGGATGAAGCACCATGCTACTTCCACTATACAGGGGTCTAAATTGAAGGAAAAAGGGACAGTGAAGGCCTGATTTTCTATCACCTGCTTCAAGAGCGAAGACACCTTCCGTGCAATCAGCCAATCACGAATATCCAGTCTACACATCAGTACTTGCCTATGCATATCACAAGTCAAATTAGTTTCCTGCTTTTAGCAAGGAATGCCAAGGTCGTATAAAAGGAAACGAAGCCTACCAAGGGTTGGGGATGAAGCACCGTCCTACTTCCCGTATCACAGGAGTCTAAATTGAAGGAAAAAGGGACAGTGGAAGCCCCATTTTCTATCACCTTCTACAAGAGCGAAGACACCTTCCGTGCAATCAGCCAACCACAGATATCCCAGTCTACACATCAGCACTTGCCTATGCATATCACAAATCAAATTAGTTCCCTGCTATCCGCAAGGAACGCCAAGGTCGTATTAAAGGAAGCGAAGCCAACCAAGGGTTGGGGGATGAAGCACCGTCCTACTTCCACTATACAGGGGTCTAAATTGAAGGAAATAGGGACAGTGAAGGCCCGATTTTCTATCACCTGCTTCAAGAGCGAAGACACCTTCCGTGCAATCAGCCAATCACGAATATCCAGTCTACACATCAGCACTTGCCTATGCATATCACAAGTCAAATTAGTTCCCTGCTTTTCGCAAGGAACGCCAAGGTCGTATAAAAGGAAACGAAGCCTACCAAGGGTTGGGGATGAAGCACCGTCCTACTTCCCGTATCACAGGAGTCTAAATTGAAGGAAAAAGGGACAGTGAAGGCCCGATTTTCTATCACCTGCTTCAAGAGCGAAGACACCTTCCGTGCAATCAGCCAACCACAAATATCCCAGTCTACAAATCAGCACTTGCCTATCTCTCAGCCTCTCATTGAGTTTATCTCCTCAGCCTCTTAATCTCATAAGTCAAGTTCTTGGAATCATAAGTGTATATATATTAATTACTAGCTAACCCGGCCACGCTTCGCTGTGGCTCAATTTTATTTTTAGGAAAGTAAACAGAAGTATTACAGTTAACATAGATTCAGCAAGAAGCACATCATTCAGTTTAATACCCTACTTTGCGTTGCTGTGCACCGAAAGGAAAGAAAGGAAAAATGTTTTTAACTGAAAGTCTTGTTTTATTGTAAAGCTAATGACTGGACTAAATTTTTTGTTTGTACGTTTTCTGCATAAACATAAAGATGTGATGGTTCACCGACTCTGGAGCATGCAACATATAATTGCCCATGAGAGAAGCATTCGTTTTCTAAATTTCAAACCGCACATTGCAAAGTTTGCTCTTGCGCTTTGTAAATAGTCATAGCGAACGCAAGGAGTATTGGAAATTGAAGTCGTTTGAACTCGAACTCCATATCTGTCGGAATGAGTGGTATTCATAGTACGTCTTTATAAGGTCCAATGGGAATTGTTGCTTCAATTAGATTATTCATCAATTTTTTAACTACTAATCGTGTACCATTGCATAACATTAGCTGATTGATGTTTCAGAGTAATAGAATTGGCACTCCAATTTTCAAATTTAGAATGCGAGGCGGCAATCCGGGAACATCGAGTGAATTAAGAATTTCCATTGGAAAATTCTACTTCACTTTGGTCCCTCACGGAGTCACTGGATTTGTACGCCACTGTTTCACCTGCGATTTCACCCGTTTGCATGGGAACTTCGGAATAGAGGTACTTATATGTAGTTGAGAAAGAGGTTCAGAGAGCGCGCCACCATCGCAACGCGTCTGAGTATGTCTATTTCTGCCAATCTCGCGAAACGCTCGGAGAAGTTCCCGGAGTAAAAAGTATATATAAACACTCTTATATAGAAATGCAATGTTGTGTAAAATTTCAAGTCAATCCATCGACTACTTTTAGAGTTTTGCGGCCACAAACATACGAATGCTGAATTTATATATATATATATATAGAGAGAGAGAGAGATAGTGCAGTAGTAATAGTATTTAGTTTTTAATATTAAACCCCTGAGATTCCCACTATAGACATAGAAAGAAATAATAAAATATATAATAAATATAGTTTGTCTACAGATTGAATAATAGATCACTGCAATCCTAGTAGTATGCAATCAATGCAGTCTGTGTAAGATTTAGAAGACAATACTGTACTTATTATACATAAAAGATTATACTTTGTATATTGGTCCATTAATTTTACACCCTATTCTTTTTAAATCAAACAAAGTATAACACCTAATGTCCGCTCCCCTTTTTTGCCAGTATTCCCAAGAGCAATTTTCTAGCATTTACTACTTCTTCCTACGCAGAGTTATCGAGTGTCTAAAAAAAAAAAAAAAATTGTAAGAAGGGAGGGGTTCAGGAAAGAATGGACGACTGGAAATAAGTGGAAATAGTGGGGAGACAGCCTAGGGAGAGAGATTGTGTTAGAGAAATTCCTGAATGGAAAAGTTAGACCCCTTTCTAAAAACTCTAGTTGAGTCTTTTAACCCTCTCCCAACGGATCTGTATTTCTTTTACTACTTCTTATAGAACAGTTCAGAGGATTTTATTTTCTCAGTTAAAGTTTAATTCGTTGACGATCGTCTTTTTTCTTTTTTTTTTTGAGTTAGTGGGAGAAAAGAGAATGTTGTACTGTATATATACGTATATATAAGGATGTACTCTATTTTATTCTTTTACAACTGAGACGAACAAAATTTCTAGAATAAAAACTGAAAAAGTAGAGAAAATTTTCCGCACAGTTAACTTAAACTGGAAGTGCCTTTGCCCTGCAAACTCTACTATTTCGATTGATGGTGTGGGCAAGAAGATGTCGTGGGAAGAAAAGAACTTTCCTCCCCTACACGTGAACCTCAGAAAGATTGTCAAATTGTTATAAAATGCAATAGATTTCCGCTAAGCTAGTCAGTTACTTTCAAAACTCAATAAGCCACATATATAAAACATAAACTTTGCAAAAGAAAAGGAAATAATGTTAAAATATATAAAAAAAAACTAACCCTCAGACGGTGATTACCATGATGCGCGTCGATGTCTTTATATTTTGTTATAAAGTTGTAAACAAGAGAGAAAAAAAATTGTATTCATATATCAAAGACTTTTATTTTTATAATATATATATATATATAAAATAAATTTCCAAAAACAATGGAATATAATGTGAGAATATATTCTAATAAAATTTCTGGCTAAGTTATACATTAATTTCTATAGATTAAAAGTAATTTTTAAACTTTAGAGATTACAAATAAAAAAAAAAAAACAATGTTGCCACCTTTCAATTAATTAAAATTTTAACACTTACAGCAAATATTTTAAGCTTATAACAAATTTAAATATTAATAACATTAAAAAAAAAAAATCTCAAATTAACGATATGTTTTAACATTTTTTTAACTCAGACGATCGATCAAACCTTCCGACTGTGTATAAAAGATATCTCTGATACCTTGGACTCTACCTAGATAGACGCTCGACTTGGAACATAGACGTAACGAAAACTTGACAGTCAATGAAAACCAGATACTTCCTAGTAAAACGCTTACTTGACAAAAGTTCTAAATTAAACTTGAAAAACAAAATTCAAATCTACAAATCCATAAATAAAACCAATATGGACCTACGGACTACAACTCTAGGGAAACTGCCAAACCGACACACACTAAACACACGAACCCCCACGTCACACACGAACACACACGAACCCCCACGTCACAAATCTGTCCTTCCTAACCATTCCTGGAAATCCTCCCAGACGTTTGAAGCGCCAGTGGCCAAGGAACCTCCAGTCACAGGAAGAGGAGTAACAAGATCTGGAAGAGTGGCATTAGCCACCTCCTTCAAACCTTCAGGCCACATTTATCTATGCTCGCATTCACTTATTGTATTATTACAGATTGTTAATATTTTAAATAAACAAAAAAAAAACAAATTTATAAATCACTTTAACATTAAATTAAATATTAGAACATATAATATAAATTGCTTAACTACAATCTATTGTAGAAAAACTTTCTGAAGATAACCTTCCCCTTTTCAAGGGTTTAGGTTCTCTTAGAGATTACCTTAAGTAACTTACTTGCTTACATGCGCTCATGTGGCGAAAGCTAAGCTTCAGTGTATAAAAGCATCAATTTACTCTCATGCCAAATAAATCAACTTTTGTTTAAGTAATTAAAATAATAAATATTTAAATAAGAAAGATTGTTAAAGTATTGTATCGCAGCCAGTGGTGCCATCTAGGAGAGAAAGTAGAAACCTCAAGTTCTCTTAGTGGCCGCTAGAAAGCGCTGGCAACGCGCTCTAGTTCTTTCTTAAAGGATTGAGAAGATTCTAGAAGATTCTCCACTGGTTAAGTAGTGGGACCGCAGAGAGTTTTGCAGAGTTTTTCTAGTTACAAACGAAGTGTAAGTTTGTGGAAAGTGTATAAAAAGTGAATAAAGTGAACTTTTGTGATTTAAACTGTGAAGTAATTATTATTAAGTGCTGTATTTTGTAATTTATTGTGTATAACAATAAATTGGTGTTTTCTTTATTGAAATTCAGCGTATTTTATCTATACGAACCCACTTATAACTAGTTGCAGTAGCTAGTTTAGAGGGAAAAACGTTACATTATTATAAAATGGAATAGCTATTTGTTAAGATGTTTTTTACATTCCCTTGCTTTACTTTACATGTTTACATTTACTCTTGCTGCTGTAAGAGAATGTATTGCGATAATATCAAACTGGAATAATGGAGTGTCAACATCTATGATTATTGGCGCTCGGAGTCTTCTCAGTACACTAGACCGTATTTGTGTTTAATTTAGGTCCTGAGTGCAGCATTCTCAAAAACTGCCCTGTCGGCATTCCATTAGAGGGAGAAACCGATAAAAGTATAAAGTATGCTAAGACCGTATGACAATATTGAATTCGATTTCTATTTGAAAGCTTTTACCTTTGCGAGAGAAATTGTGAATACTACTTTCTTTTTTTTGTAAAAATTTTAATTAGGAACTGAAGTAGAAGACTTATTTTGCGAACTCCTTTTCTTCAGAAAAATGTACGGAGAGAAACTTGATACTAACTAAAAAAATCAATAGTTAAACCATTACTAATAATGTAACTTGTTTTAGACCTTGCCAAATATGGAAGATTCAATAAATTGATAAAATAAATACTAAAAAAAAGAAGTAAAAAAAGAAAAGAAGTCTTTTATTAAAGTCAGAGGGCAATCATATAAAATTATTAGAGATAAAAATATACTGAAAGGGTATTAAGTGAGGGAATCATATGTCCTAATTTAACCCAATTTATAAAGGATATAGAATTACCAGGATCTGCTTGAAGATAAAAACCCTACTGACCTGTTGCACTAAATGTTTACTGCGTTCGTATTAACATTATTTATTGCCATTGAATTAATCAAGTAATATAGTTTTATTATAATTCTAATAATTAAAACAATACGATCACAGAAGACCAGTTTAATGGTAATTGTCAACCGTGTATTGCTCTGTATTATTCTCTAGTGGTACATGGATAGCTTTAAGAATGCTGTAATCGTGTAGTGGTTAAATTTTTATGGTAAACTTGTTTCTTCAGGCGGGCGGGTCTTAAACATCCAGCTACACAATATATCTCTTTTTAATTACCTATATAAATCCAAGGATTAAAGCTAATATTGCGGCTCCTGCGTAGTATTAGTAAAATTATGATTTTTAGAGTCTATAAGTTGTTTTTTTTTTTAAAAAAAGAAAAAAGGATTTAAGGTGGTCTCACGTCTGAGATACATGACTAACTTTCTTAGAAGACCATTGTATCAGTTCAAAACGAAAGTGGCTATAAAGTAGTGGCGGTCGTAAAGAAAGCATACCAGTATAAATAAGCAGAGGTTGCGTAACTGAGAAAGAAGTATAGAAGATGCGATACATCTTCTTTAGGATAGCGTCGTAACCTGTGTTAGTGGAGTAACAGTGGCATCCTTTGGCGGCGGGAGGCTGCAACATACTTGTTCTATGGAGAAGGAAGGACTATGGAGCAAGTTTTATAAGAAGGCGAAGGGCATAACTGAACAGTGGTGTGCGCAAGTGAAGGTTTACTATACAAGTTTGTATTCATTCTCTCCATGCTCTACACAGCATCCCAGCTGACTAAGTTCCCTCTCTCTCACACAAGCACACACACACACTCACACACACACACACACTCTTTTTCAATGCACTATCCTCTTATTTCAACAAACCCCGTCACTTCTAGTTGGTTACAACTCGTGGACAACAAACTTGAGTGTCTTACACTAACTTTATACGCTACGTCACCACCCCAACTACAACACGTTTTTTTCACTTTTCACTATCAAATTCAATAATCTTATAATTTAAAAAAAAAACAAAAAACAATCTTAATTTTTCTTAAACTTCTAACTTTAAAGATAATGATCACCTTAATTGTTTTTTTTTTGTTTTTTTTTAATTGGCATTGCCAACCTATAGCCAATATATTGCCAACACACAGCCACTAACATTATTATATTTGGGAGGAAAAACGTTATATTTTAATTTTTATTGCGTCTATAAAATCTATTATGGCATTGTATATTTCCCTTATCATAGCTTCTTTTTCAAGCATCATTTTATAGTTAAAAATGTGGATGGTATGTATGGTGTTATATTTTGTAATAGTTTATTTCCCTCCTCGTCGTATGCAGAGCAAACCATAATTATGTGTTCGAGGGTCTCCGTGTCACCGCAGATGGCACATGTTGGAGAATTAACCATTGCAATTTTATTAACATATTTATTGCAGTTTAACGTGATCTGTTCTTAATCTATATATAATGCGGCATTTTCTTTTTGTTATAGCCTCACTTGTAAACCAGGGTTTACTTCAGACTTTGGGGTTTAAGGTTTTTATAAAATTTACCTCTTGCGTTGTCTGTGTACTTGCTTTGCCATGTTGCTAAGGCTTTCTTCTTTATAGTAGGTAGAACGTCTGTATGGCGGTATGTACCCACAGATGGAGGTATGTACCTTCCTGTTATGGCTCTTTTTGTCAGTTGGTCGGCTATCTTGTTCCTCTTAATACCTACGTGTGATCTGATCCATGCGAACTCCACATTGTTTCCCGTTTTGCTTCATTTTAGACCATTGCCTGATTATTTGATTTATTACATTATTCATTTTAGACTGGAAATTTTTAATACTTTGTAAAGCGCTTAGACTATCAACCATTAAAACTGCTGGACCAACATTTTTCCCTTTCCAGGTAAAGAAGAGCTTATAATATAGCAATCATTTCACAAGAATAGATGGAGGCTAAATTCGGTAATTCATTATTATCTTAGTGATCTTTTTGCGGGTCATATACGAGTATAGAACATCCGCATTTATCGTCCATCTTGGATCCATCCGTATATAACAAGTAACTGTTTGGCCATTTTTTGTAGATTTCTTCTTAAAAGATCTGTCCTTTCTAGTATGTTTCATACTTTTTAAAATCAGTCATCCTATGAATGTGTATGTCTAGATCCAAAACGTACACGTTTTCAAACATCTCTAGTTTGTTAGTATGATTTATTATTTCATGGAATGGTGAAGTGTTGATTAAACTAAATGTTAACGTTGGAGAGACTTTCTTCTGCCAATAAGTACAAGTTAAATCTTTTTCATTTAGATATGCGACTTTTTTTTATGGAGATCTGGACATAACGCCATTAGTCTAAGCATAAATCCATCTGATAGCATCTCTCTTCTTATTGAGAGAGGTAGTTCTCCTGCCTTATTAATTAAGGCATTAGTTATTGGTACTGAATATTATTTTTCGAGTTTACCTGGGAAATTTGGCTGAGTGCATTGCTATGGAAAATGCAACACAACACATTAGAAATAATTCTGAACATATAGATTGATTAATTCTTTACTTTGTTCAGCAGGTGATCAGCTTACTCTAATTTGATGGAGATACAAAGGTACCCTTATTAATACGACAAGAAATACGCAAACCGATAGAAGCATACTAAGTAAATTGGACACATTTAATCATTTTCACAAAAATATGATGTAGTATGCAAACTTTCAAGAATAAAGTTGAAAATCGTTTGCACACATATTTTGGTGTAAAAAGTTGACCAAACGATTTAATGTTAATAAACGTAATTAATTAAATTTAAACCTCCTACCACAGGGTAACGTTCAGAAACTTTTTAATAAAAATATTCACAATTAATTGAAGTTGAAATAATATGTCGTTACAAATAAGCTTTATAATAAAAAATATCTGTAGTGAAATTTACACTCACGAAGATCTCACTGCAATGTACACAATTATAATTGATAAATTGCCTACAAAACAGACAAATAGATCAATTTATTAAAACCACAGGGAATTTCAGGCTCAGAGAATTTCAAAATGTGCACTTCCGATGGAAACTTTGGTGTAGAATATTTCACATCATGATAATACTTCCCGTTACCAAAGAGAAAGAGAGAGAGATAACAAAGAGAAAGTAAAATAATTGCATTCAACTTGGCATGATTGTATTAAGTAAAATTTAGTACCTTTACTACCTTTTTCACAAACAATTTCCTCTAGCAACAAGGAAACAAATTGTGACTTTTTTCCTTTTTGATGGCTACTATTCTATAAGGATACTACTAACATTAGAGTTAAAATTTATTTTAATTTGTTAACTTTAACGTAACCAATGATTTTAGCCAAAATTGTCTAACAGTGGAAAGCTTTTGAACTGAACATCTGGCGTCAGATAAAAATTTTCAATGAAATTGTTATATGGTAGTTTTCTAAAATTTTTTTTAAAATTTAAGGGGCGTCAACATCTATGGTCATTGGCGCCCGAAGCATTCTCAGTGCACTGCCGGCCTCCGGGACAGTGTTCTTTCGTTACAGACAACACTTCCTAGAGCTGTAGAGGCTTCTAGGAAGAAAAAATCTAAGGGTAGTCAGGTGGACTCGATCCCGGGTCTCCCGCGTGGGAGTCCAATACGCTAACCACTTAGCTACTGGCATTTATTATTAAGCGAATCATTATTAACTTTAACAAAAGCCTCCAGTGATAATGCGTATTATTAAACTTTTCTGAAACCAAACAGACTTTAATGCAACTTTATTGGGAAATAAAAACAATGAATGGAATATTATCTTTTTTGGAATTAAATCTGTGAAACCGTACTGGTCAGTGTTTAATCATTAAATTAATGTTAAATGTTAATAACCCCCATTCTGATTATATTAATGCTGGTAATGAGAAACAACTTTATAAAGCTCTGTTTTGTATAATATATATGAACTAAACCACAATACCATATAATTAATAGTGAAACATTTGAAAAGGTGTGTCTATGTGTGTGTGTGTGTGTATGTGTGTGTGTATGTATGTATGTATGTATGTTTCATTTTATTCATGTTATACAAATTAGTTGAATACAGTTTCCTGTTATCTAGCTAAACAAAAGCCATGATTCATCTATTGAATTTTTTTGTTTTTGAGGGTATTTATTTAATTAATAAATACTACATCTAAATAGGTGCTCCAAAAAACTTGAATAGAATCCAATTGTTACAGAAGTTTTGAAATATGATATAGATCTGCCGTAGAATGTTAAATCTAATGTGATGTAATATTTTGTAAAGCGAAACTTAAATGAAATTCCTTAAATTAGATTATTGTAAATAATTTGTTCAAGATGAGAGAGAGAGAGCATGATTAAATAATTTATTTGTAACCAATCACATGATTAAATAATTTATTTGTAACCAATCATCATGATTAAATAATTTATTTATAACCAATCATCATGATTAAATAATTTATTTGTAACCAATCATTTTTTGTTTAAAGAGAAATAAAATACAATCGTTCTCTGTTTTTTCGAAAATGATCTGTAATCTGAAATAGACATTTCTTATATAGGCTTGCGCCGAACAGAAAAATTGATGTATATTTTACGAAAAACTCAACATGCTTAAATGAAACACTCACTCCAGAAGCTAAAAAAAAAAATAATCCGAAAAAATATTTAAAATAAATTTGGTAGGTTTAAATATTTAAAATATCCAAGTTGAAGTTTTAAGAAAATCTTAGGAGCTTTTTCCTTTTGAGACAAACACAAATATCTAGAGAACTTAATCTTTGAAGTCGCCCTTACGGTTAACCCGATTATCTTCAATATTTATTTTTAAAAAAATATTATTCTATTAATATATAAATTTTTTTATAATGTTCAAGAGGCAAGACTGAAGTTATTAGTACGCTAAAAAAAAGAGTCAAATTTCCCAGAAATTCAAAGGAAACTGATAGATAAAAAAAAAATTGCGAAATATCAATTTTTATGAAACTGCGAAAAACTCACAGTGAACTTACAATTTCGGTTGGCATATTTGAACGAAACTTTTCACACTTGTGGCCGTAGTTAAACGGAATAACAAATATATTTATTGTTATTATTATTGGCGCTACAGCCCCCTTAGATCTCTGGATGGTTTTCCACCAGACATCTCGATTCAATGCGTCAGCCTTCCAATTACCCTCCCCCCAAAAAAAACAAGAATCATCCTTATGTCTTTGCTTAATCCATCAATCCAACTCAGCCTAAGGCAACCCACTCTTCCAGCTCGTTCCATACTCTCCTTCATAAACTTCTTTACTAATTCAGAACGTCCATTCTTATGACATGCTATACCCATCTTAATCTGCTTATGGCGATTTGATAAGGGGGCGTATGGTAAGCACACCGCAGTTCCCTCTCCGTTTAGTTACGATCTTCGCTACCTAGGGCGCTACTAAATGTAGCTTCCCACTTTTCATCACGATGATAGGTCAACACCGAATTTGCCCTTACGGGAATCGAACCCTGAATTCTTGTAAGAAAAGGCGAGTGAGCTAGCCACTGCCTACTTTAATAATTTCAATAATATTGGGGTTTCTACACAATTCTGTAACCTCCAGATTTGTCCGTCTTCTCCAGATTGAGCCTTCTCAAGTAGGCCGTAGATCGCTTGGAAGATTTTGCATTCGAATCACGGATAGTGCTTTTCCATCAGATTTAGTGAACAACACGCGTCTTGGAGCCGTATGTAAGGATAGGACATAGAAGGATTTTGTAAAGTGTAATTTTTTAGTGTTACTTGTTAATAACCTCCTTTTGATGTGACGAATAAATCCAAAATAGCATCTATTTGAGGGTCAGAATCACGCTCCTTTAAATTTCTAAATTTATCTCATTATTTTTCGAGACAAGGGATCAACCTAAATAAGTAAACTCTGTCAAAATATAAGGAACCTATCGACACATACCCTACACGCTTTCAAGCCTCTCCTTCAGCATGCTATATTTTGTTTTTCATCATTAACCACAAGTCGTATTTCATTCCCAAGTATTTTGTCTACACATACACACACACACACACAACACACACACACTACAATAAATATAAACACACCATACAAATATAATTATAATAATATAAATTAGTATAGTATAGTATATATTTATTTTGCTTTTGGGGAAATCCCCATACAAAAGAGCCAGACTACATTTCAGCATATTTACATAAGATCTTAAATTACTAAATTAATAACTACAAATAAAGAAACAGTGATGACAGAATAGCAACAATTCTATGACATCAAAAACTATAACCCAAAAATTTACAATAAACCTAAAATACAATTTAGAAGATAAATTAGTATATAAAATAATTTCTTTGACATTAATTACATTTCAAACACTTGAATATGGACCTTTCGTTTGCTAAGTTCATAGTTAAGCTCAAATACATTACAGTAAAACAAAGATTAATATTACATTAAGATTAAATTTATAAATGTAGTTTTCCCTAAAGCAAGGTATATAAAACAAGATAAAATAAGGCTCCAATCTATGTCATAAAAATTACTATAATTTTATATTTGCTGTTTGGAGTGGGTAATGTACAGAGGACTCTGATATAATTAAAGTTGTAACTAATAAGAGGGACATTAAGAAATCAAGAAGGCAGCGCGAAGCTTGAACCTTGTATTGGGGGAGGTATGAGGAGAGATCTTAACGCACATACACATACACACACATATATATATATATAAAGACTGTCATAGATAAACAGTCCTCTGTTGAAGAAATTCGGCACAACGAGCGCTAAAGACTTTATGTTGCCGATCTCAACCATATCGGTTTTATGCTCGCCACCATCGAATTCTTATCCATCCTTTATCACGGCTACTATACCTAAAAGGTAAGTTTAGGTGGCTACATCATTATTGAAAAACGATGCTTCTCCCAAAAGCTTTTGCCAGCTCCAAAAACTATTAAAAATCATATTTTTTGCATGCTAATTTGTCAGGCTTAAATCAATATCTGAAGAATCTACAATGGTCAATCAAAAAGTAAGGTCAAAAGTTTACAATCGGCGTTCAAAAGTCTACTAAGTATTATCGAAATGACTTGTAACAATTTAATAGGATCCGATTCATTAAAGTTTCATAGAATCCGAAGAGCAAAGAAGCAGACATTAAATGAACCAAAAGTTAGTTACTCCCCACCTAAGCCAGACTAGGAAGTGAGAGTTCCATTCATATATATAGAGCGATAGTAGTACAGTTCAGACAGTTTATGACCAGTTAACACCAGTCAGCAACCTATCTTCCTATTACTCAGCCAGTCTGTCTCTTTATATTTCTCTCGCTACCTAACTTCAATTTTACTACAAATTCCTTGCAGTTTGTGTGTTCTATTAATTATACAGTGTTCAGCATATCATCTACTTTATTCCTTTAAAATCCTTTCTTTCTAATTCTCTCTCATTATAACAGTTTCTCAAAAAATAATCAACTCTTTCTGCTCAGATCTCATCGAGCAAATCGAATCGATCTTTACTACAACCGGTAGTCCTAAAACTAGTTATACCGCTCATCAAGCTAAACAACAGTTGCCTCAGCAACCAACATCATCACTCAATTTTTCGTTCGGCCAATCTATTAGGCTCTCCATATAATATTTCTCCTTAGGAAAGTATCAAAATATAATTATGTAAGTACTGAGTTTTCTGTCTCAAAGTTATCATTTCATGCAAACATTACGTAGTCCAAGCGCTAAAGTTATTTTTATACTCAGATAAACTCTCAAAAGTTGTACAACAGTACAAGGTGTAAACCTAATTTTAAAAATTTGATACGATCGAAATTCCTTCCTTTTATTGCAATGAATGAAAGTAACCAAAGTATGGGAAAAGTTCTATTTGATTTTTGTTATTTCAGCCTTAAACATGGAAATATGACTTTTAAAAATTGATCATCCACAGGAATATAAAATTGAGGAAACAACATGTATGAGATTGCATCATTCCAGATTTTTTTTCCTAAAAATTATTTAAAATAGGCTGTTTGTATTACAAAGCCACAAGAAGTTTTATTTAAAAACAATAACACACAACGAAAATTTCAACACAAATTTTATTGCTTCTAATTTAATAATAATAAAAACCAATAGGTTTCATTAATAATAGGGCGTATCTCATAAAGAATTCACAAAAATGGCTTAATTAAATTATTGAAAGCAATTAATAATATAACAGTACAGTCAAATATCATAATATTCTAATGGAAGTTTGCGTTATTCCCTTAATCGCGTGTCTAATTCGTTGGTATATTACAGCATCGATCGCCTTATTTCCTCTTATTAGAAGAAAAGAAAGTAGAATAAGGATTAGCTCAGGGACAGCTCAGGTGCAGTTTACTGTACGGATGCTCCATGTTCGAGCCCAGGTAACGCTAAGATTTTCTCCCCGAGTAGCCACTTCACAACGCAGTGTCTATAATGTAAAAACTACCTCTTACTAACCACTACGCTAAAAGGACATCCCCCAATAATTAAAAGGTATTCACTGACTAAATGTGTCAAAATGATACAGAGTAGAATTTTTAAAACTTCTTTGGACTTATGGACTTTATTATTATTATTAAATTTATTATACCGGGTGCCTGGCGGCATGGGACCTAAGCCTATATGGCAATCTACAATATCCCAGGATATCCTTTAACTCCAACTCTCCCAAGCAATCCTGCGAGAGTGGTGCCCTCCCAAATACGCTAGTACCAGCGAAACGGGGGCACTGACATAGATAGTGATACACAGTTTCTTTGACTCCGTCATCGCAATTCTGACAAGTGGGACTAGACGTCCTCCCTATGTTAAACAAGTTTCTAGAGACCCAAGTGTGACTAGACACCCAAGTGACTAGACACCCAACGAGTGGCCAGTCACTACCCCCACCAGGGTCCTCAGACCTGTCCTGCTGAGGGACAGGAGATAAGCCGAAACTCCCTGCTTAATTCCTTTAATAAATCTTTTACCTTGGAGGCACCCCTACGTATCCCCCCGCATTTCTCCAAGGCTCTCATCTCCCAAAGTCTAATCTGTTTATTACGAAACCTCTTAGTGACGGCAATGGCTGGTTCTGAAGCACAAAATGGTAATGATGATCCCTCCCTAGCCAACTGGCTTGCTCCACCATGGCTTGCTCAGAGCCCTCAGTGCGGCTTGACTATCGGAGAATATTTGCACCTCTTTAATCTCTCTCTGCCGCTCCCCCACAAGGCGGCATCATTCAATAATGCCCACCACCTCGGACTGGAAAACAGTTGCCAAATCTCAAGGCCACCGAACTCCCTCTATCCAACTCCCTGCAACCATGCTCCCGCTCCTGACAGGCCACATAGACTTTAGTAATTGAGTTTATGGTACAGCCAGTCCTACAAAGAAACGAACAATTCAGATATTCCAATGTAAGTTACATCGGCAGATATAGTTGATGTTCTTCAGCATGACTCAATCCAAATTCCCTGTCCTGAAACAGTTCAGACTTCTAATACCACAAACTGCTAAGAAAACGTACCATGTATCTCTATATAGTCTCACACTCTCTTACATACATATACACACACACACACATACACACACACACAAACACACTGAAGATGAATAGGCAGAAACTAAAACTAGAAACAGAAACTTGAAAGAGTGCAGAGACTGTTTCTGCTGCGATTGATCAAGGTTATCGCACTATTTCGTTTAATGCCGCAAGCGTAATAGCAGGAGTAATGCCGTTATGTCTTCAAATAGAACAATATATAGCTATTTACACGGTACAGACGGGTGGAGTAGTTGATACTAGGTGTGGATCAATGTTAGATACTCCGGTTGGCATGAATGAGTGGCTACATCCCGCTGAGCTTCCAATCATCCAAATGGATTTAGAAGTACAATTCGATACTGACATTTTTACAGATGGAAGCAAAGAAGATAAATATGTTGGATGCGCATACGTCGTCATAAAATTGGAGCACGTGGTGGTTCACGAAAAGTATCGTCTCGGGACATATTGCTCAAACAATCAGGCCGAACAATTAGCTATAGTCAAAGCTTTAAATTGGGTTGAATGTAATTCGTTTTTGGGAGAAAAAATTGAATCTCTACAAATAGTCGCGTCACCTTGGACTCTTTGCAGAATAACGATATCCACTCTCCTATAATCGATATGATAAGGAAGAGGCTTTGTAGACTGCAGAACAGATGCATCATTTCATTCTCACGGGTGAAGGCACACGTGGGTATTGACGGAAATGAGATTGCTGACGAAATGGCGAAAGCAGCGTCAAAGGATTCTGGTTTGGCGATTGCTTACAACAAGTATCTCCAATCGGCACTGGAACATTGGGCGCATCAACGCAGCATGGAAGCTTGGCATCAACTCTGGACAATTCGACCACGGGTGCTCTCACTAGAGAATTTCTTCCTTCTGTGGAGCGCCGTCTCCAAATGCACCACTTCGTCATTGGCTATGGGTTGACTCAGCTTCTTTCTGGCCATGGGAAAATAGCACATTATCTGAACAGATTTAACATAACCGAAACTGCATTTTGTACATGTGATTCTTCTTCGGTTCAGACAGTCGACCATCTCTTGTGGGAATGCGAATGCTTGCAGCTGGCGAGACAGTTACTCATGCAGCAGGTGATGACTCAGGGCGAGTGTTGGCCTCCCCAGAAATCTACATTGCTTCAGTCAAGATTCTTTGTACACTTCAATAATTATATCAAAAGAGTAATAACATTCATATACAATAGTAATATTACTTCTTGAATAATTGAAGTAATAATAATAATAAAATGAAATATGAAATATAAAATAAATAAATAATAGACGAAAAAAAAAAGACGAAAGAAACAAAAAGATAAACAAAAAAAAATAAATAAATAAGGTAAATAAAAATTTAAAGATAACTATTATAAAAAAATAATAAATAAACCAAAAAATAAATAAAAACATAAAAAATACTAAAAATAAATACAAAAAAATTAAACAAAAAAAAATTAAATATATATACTATATATTTAAAAAAAAAACAACAAAATAAATAAATACATAAATACATATATATATAAATATTAAAAGAAAATAATGATAATAACAATAAAAATTAATAGTAAACAAATAAAAAAGAGTAGTTAATATTGTATCTGTAATAGTTAGTGTTTTAAATCAAGTTAATTAATGTGAATTTCCTTCATTACTTTGTGTTGTCGAATATCCGCACTTTAATATTTCGTACTACTTTTACATAAGTGTAAATACTTCTAAATGTTTTCATGTAACAGCCATGTTCACAATATGTAATTTTGTCCGCATAAATATGTATTTTAGTTTAGAAGTAAGCTGTAATGTGCATTTTATACCTGTAATAATATTTTGTAAATTTCATGTAGTGCTCAAGTGAGCGGAGCATGATGGTCATAAAAATATTTAAAAAAAAAAAAAAAACTGTCTTTCTCCACTTCAATTTTCTCTACAACCATCTATGACAAACCCCACCATACTCTTAGATTCGCAACATTTCCTTCGGAGAGATTCCAAATATGTATAACGAAAATTATGTTAGTATAAGGAAAACAAAAAAAACAAAAAGAAATAATTTTTTATATTTTCAATGCTGGAAAAGATAAATATAGCATTCAAAGTGACATGACTCTGTAGAAGCTCGTTGCAAGAAAGGTGAAACGTCCGTTTATAGCAAACCACTAACACGGTCTCAAGCAGGAAACATGAGTGTTTATCATGAGAATGTCCGTGTAAGACTAAAAAGTTCATTTAAGATAAATAAATATTAAAGTATGATTTTAAAACAGCAAAGAAAAAGATTTATTTGGATAAATCGCTTCTATAATATACAGATCAATAACGAGTCATGCAAGAAATATACGAGTCCTACTTTAACATATACATTTTATTCAATTCTTTCAGAGCTCAGAAGAAAAGGATCCAACAGAAACAGAATTATATAAATAAACAAATCAAATATAAATGTTCACTAAGTAATTCTGATAAAATATGTATTAAAAAAACAGCCTGTTACGTCATCTAAAATTTATGTCAACTTATCTAGTAAAGAAGATAATATCTACCCATAATTTTGTATTAAATAAAATGTATGCAAATTACTATTCTAAATGTTCTTTTATTCTGAACAATAATGACTGTGATTTATATTAATGACCTTACTTTGATATTATTCAGGTTAGAGATCAAAGTAAGAGTATTGTTTGTACAAAATGGTGAACAGCTAAATATTATAGTGTGTAAATCACCTCGTTTACTATATTGGACCTGAGAGATTTTTCAGCACGATCAAACGATCGTTCATCAAACCACTTACCAACAATTTTGACAATAAAGAGAAAACGTGAACCCTTTAAAACCTACATTAAATTAGTGTACATATAATGGATATTATAGGATGCCATGTAAAAAATTCTCATTTTATAAGTATAATAGATGCTTATCCGGCAGAAATGAGACACCCGGAAAGCTCTCGCAAAAAAAAAAAAATCAACTTTACTGCTAAAACTTTTCAAATAAAAGAAACAAAACATTTATGGGTGTAGATAGTTGACGAAGTTTAATGAAAACCGTTGGCCTCATTTTTGGGGTGGGGTGAAGGGAAACAAAGCAGGAAAAACTGAAAGAAAAAAAAAACTATTCAGTAAAATCACTTCCGGTGCATGAATTTTGACCGAATCCTTTAGGAGAGGAGGCGGTATTTAACGGAACATGAAGTTCGAGCGCTTTGCCAATTTTCGATTTTGAGTTATATTATTTATTCATTGCATTTACAATAATAATAAATAAAAACTAAAATTAAAACTAAAACTAAAATACTAATAAATAAAAAATAAAAATAATAGAATAATTCAAGATGGTGGAGTGCCTTCTCTAGTCCACACTTCTATAATTTAAGTTAATGTCATTTAACATATTTACTTGTTGCAGTATATAAGTATTTTGCAGTTGTAAATATCAATAAAAGATAGAGAGAGAACGGGTATTATATTCTCTCTCTCTCTCTCACACACACACATATATATATATATATTCTCACAAAAACATACCCATACGGACCATTTCTTAAAAACGTATTTCGGTATTCTCGGTACGACAAAACATGTACGTATTTCCGGAGAAGATCACCATTACATATAAGGAAACCTTTTTATTTGTTTATTTGGAATTCACAATCTACATAGATAAATATAATAAGTGAATATCATGATGTGTGATGATGAATGACGTGATTAGCTAGAGGAGAGAAGCTACCCAGAGGTAACACTCTCACAGAAATTATTTCCTATTGCTGGTGTTGGATCATGGAGCCAAAAGCGGCTCAGTCGGCAGGGTGGATTATCTGGTATAGTTGTGGAGGCAAGATTTTGAACAAGAGGATTAGTGGTGAGAGTAAGAGAGTCATAGATGTTTTTTTTATATTTAGTTTTGACAGCTTCAGATAAATATGGGATTTTGTGATCTTTGTGGAGGGTAGAGTTAGAGACATAGAATGGTGTATCTGTTATCTGACGGAGTATTTTTGACTGAAAAGACTGAATTTTCTGGGAATTTGAGCACTTGGTTGAACCCCACAGTTCCCCCCAAGTCTGTAAGCACACATTGGTTTGAGTATACAGTTGTATATTCGTCGTTTTTGCTCGAGAGATAGTTTTGATCGTCTTCCTATTAGTCTGAGTAGTAACTTATTCCGTTTGTTAAGTTCCAGTCTTTTTAGTTTCGTATGTGGATTCCATGTTAGTCTTTTGTCGATGTACACCTCAAGGTAGCGAACTAAGGAGAGAGTGGTATTGAGTTGAATGTTACTGAAGGACAAGAGGCACGACGCAAAGTGAAGGTGATTTGTTGACATTTCTGTGGGTTGAATTTAATCCGCCATTTTATGGCATAAGGAAAACTAAAAATTAAATACCCAATAAAGATTTGATCCAAATCTATGGAAATTTTATAATGTTAATAAAACAAAAACTCCAAATTGTGGGAACTTACTGATCAAACACTGTGCCCTAAATAGTTAAAAAAAAATATATATATAAATAAAAAGAAAAAAAATTTAGGTTAAATATAAGTAATGTTTGTATAGAAGTACTAGAAGTAAAAGCTGTTGCAGCAGATCCTGTAATGTTAGTGCTAGTGTGATAAGAACTAAGTTTGTGCTTACAAGAAGAGCTAAACAACATTCTTATCACTTCAGTGTTAGTACTAAATCTTATACAAACTTAAATGTCGTTCCACTTAACCCTAAATGTGTTTTCTATTGTATAACTTTTAGTACTGATAATGTAGTGCTCACCTATTAGAAAATAATAAATAAGGTAAAGTTACTCTTATGCCAGAAAGTACAAATTAAAATAAATAGAATGGTTAACAATGCAGTATATGTATAAAGAGAGGATGGGAAATTACACGATAAGATGGTATAAGAGGAGAGTGAGGGTAAAGCTAAACAGGACTAGTTGTCATTCATGGAGGCGGCTGTATGAAGAAGCTAGGTGACTGAGTAATAGAAGAGAGGTGTTGTATGTATAGTATGGGGGCAGTTATCAGCCAGGTCACATTCTCAATATTGTTCGGCCGCCACCAGCGGCGCCTCAATATAATACTAGTTGGAGACAATACTCCTCTATACTTCATAATATCATCATCATGCCTCCCTGCTACATTATAGATCACACCACACTATTACATACTCTACTCCCTGATATTATTCCCTAGTTTTCCCCCACCCTAACTAACTGTCCATCTCCTTAACTGCAGTTTTGCTACAAGACTTTTCTTTCAACTGCTAAAACCAAATGTACTTTTTATGGCCTGATATTCAATGTTAAGTAACAGTTAAATAAAACCATCCCATTTAAAAAAGTTTTAATTTTTGAAACAGTAAAGTAAAATAGGAGTGATGACGAGGGTGGGAGAAAAGACGCAGGTTTTACTTCTCTTGTTTGCCACCACGTGGCGTCAGGCAAGTTAATCGAAGGGTAGAGAGATTACGAACCGTTAGCGAGATTGGCGAACGTATTACAAAATTCTTCAGTTAATACGAACATTTATACGCATCAGCTATTATATGGTGAATACCTGAATTTTCCTAACGCACTAGTGCGTAATTTTTATATACTATATTAGTTACAAATGAAATGAAAGATTTCCAAGCTATAGTTAAAGTTGGACTCGTAGCCATAGTGTTTACCAAGTTTCATGTTAATCAGCCATGATTCCTTCACAGAGGAGAGGTACGGCATCTCTCCTACCTTTGGTGCGTCATCTAGCCTAGGTGGGACGGCCAAGTCTTTTAGTTCTTGTATTTTGTTGCTGGAGTAAATGAAAATGTCTTTCTTTTTAAAAATAACATATTTTTTTGTAGATAATACTAATTGACATATGTTTTATAAGCATTGCCTCTTCAATATATCTCCTATATTTTAATACAGGGCATAACTTTGAAATATACGTCATCTCTCCTAATTTTACTTTATATTTTTTACTTTCTTCTAATCGTTGTTAAGAGAAAGTATTAAATTTTCGATATCTAATTTTCACCGGATATATAATACATTTTCAGGTCGCCTGAGTAAGAAAAAGTGGTTGCTAGAAATTGGCCTCTGTGTGTGTGTGGTCAGCATCACTTAATAAACGGGTATTTGTAACAACTTCAAACTTGATACTTAGTTTAAGTGAGTTTATAGGACCCGACAATAAGGTTTTGTTTATAATCATTCAACCAGAAATGCAATTTATAACTTGAGCTAAAGCATATCTCAGCTAAATATCAAGTGATCTGTGCATTGAGGTAACTTTTTATTTATTTCCTTTTACAAACTTTCTCTTATTCTAATTAATTAACTTTCTCTTAAAAACCAAATATAAATTAATTAAAAAAAAAAAAAAATAGGTGAATGTTAAACAATCTTCATGTTTGAAAACGAAAAAGTATTCATCTCTGTAATGTAAATAATCAAAACAATATAACCGAACGATTTACCAATTGTAGAAATTCATAATCACTGAAGATAATTTTCTCGATCGATGAAAACAAAAAGAGATACGGAAAATTAAACTCAAGAAGGCAGTTAAAGTGGAACGAATAGTAACCGTTAGACAACTAGTAGATGGAATTTCGCGATCTAGTAGTTAGCTCTAAATCGTTTGATAAGACTAGAGATAGATAGATAACAACTTTTATTAATAATAAATACAATAATTATCACCTTAACATAAGAAAAGTAATTACTGACATAGCTTAATGGCTGTCTGTCAGATGTCCTGTTAATACGTTTAAATTATTAATATTTAGCTTTAAAATAAAAAAGTAATACAATTGTTTTCTATAATAGTAATCAGAATATAATGAGTTTAGTTAAATCAGGTTGTATAAACAAATTTATAATTAAATAATATATAAACAAATTAACACTTTTTGAATAAACTAATTATCAAATAAATCAATAATTATCTTCTAATTGGTATATAATAAAAAAGAAAATACTGAAAGAAAAATTTAAACTTAATTTTAAAACAATCTTTTAATTCAATAATTAAAATTAATAACCAAAAATGAACGATACGCTAGAGCATGTTTTAAAAAACCAACCAACGCCAACCATTCTGCACCATTCAAATATTGTACCATTACAGATCCTGACGAGCGAAAGGCTCCAAAAAACTTCAGTCTTATGATTTTAAGAATTCTACAACGTCCTAGGAGGAAGTGGAACACATCCTCATTCATTGAGCATTTGTAATTCCTTCCAGAAATGAAAGGTTTAAAATTTAAATTGAGGAGTTCCCCTCTTACTTTAATCAAATCACTAACGTGCGACCTTTCCAGACCCAGACCCATATAGTCCACATCCAAGGACAGTTGTTTGTTTATCTATATTATGGAAAACACCACTCATAGCCCGCTGTCTATAACTCTCTTGGTTATAAATCATTAAACCATCCTTTATACCATTCATTTCTTTTTTAAGTTGTTCATTTGATACAAAAACTTCACTAAATTCACAACCTAAACGATTTGCCCAGTCAATCCAATCCTTAAACCAATTGATAAGACTATATTTGATTAAATCTTTGTTAAAGCAGAATGCATTCATGAAGTAGAAGAAGAAACGAATTTTAGATTTTTTATTTATTTTTTTTAATTTAAGGCGCTTCTCAGTACCGGCCTCCGGACAGTGCTCTCTCCTTACTTAGAACACTCTCCATCACTGTTGAGGCTCCTAGGAAGAAAAAATCTAAGAGCAGCACAGTTGGACTCGAACCCGGATCCTCCTCGTGGGAGTCCAGTACGCTAACCACTTAGCTATTCCCTTCCCTTAGAAATTATTATTATTATTATTATTAGAACAAATACTTGAATATTAAAAATAACAATCCAAAAATACTATTCTATGCACTAAGCAATTTGTTAATAGGATTTGTCCCTATGGAAGGCATGTTTACAAGACTCAGATGTATAAAACATATACTTAATTCCCCTGATATATGGGGTCTGACTTAAACTCCATTATTGATTCGTTGTTTAAATAATCCTTTTAAATAGATTGCCTCACTCGTTAATTTCTGTATATATTTATTGTGTCTTCTTGATTTATTGAAAACAGTTTTTTGAGATAAGCAGATTGGTATAATATTATGATATTTTCCAGAAATCGTTCTTTTCACCTTTCTGAATCGTTCAATGAGCTCTCTCTGTTTGAAACATTTTGGAATCGATCTAGAGACATTGTCGATCTTTTTGCTCTTAGATCCATTAAAATAACACTTTAATATTGTGACCAAATTGGATATAAAAGTTCTTTCTCTACCCAATTTACTACTATTTAAGTCCTAACCCTCCAATTATTATCGTCATTTTTACACATCTTTACTGTCGACAAAAGATTAACTTGAAAAAACTTACACATAACTTAAAAAGAATTGAAAATATAAATAAATACTGCCTACTACTTCAAGAATTGGGGAGAATTGATCCAAACATGCCTGAATCAAAAAATGATTCATTCAACAAACAACATTAGCAAAAAAACTCCACCATCATAGTCTGTCGCATAAAAGTGTGATGTATGTAAATCAATTTTAACAAAAGTGAAATCAATCATTTTTAATGTTTTATTTAAATCTCAAGCTTTCCAGCCACTATACCGGCCATCATCAGGAGCTCTATAAAACATACATTGCCGGAAAATCAACAACATAGTTTAGATATTCAAAATTATTATTCGCTATCTGTTAGATGTGGGATTAAAGTTAGCTGATGTACAGATTTAGCCCAACTATAATCTTACACTTAATTAACAGGTATGGATTAATAATGTTGTATAAATAAAAGATTTTGCGACTTTGTTCAATGTTGCATTACATGATGTGGTTAAAGATGCAACCAAAAATGGAACAATCATCAATAAAACTTGGCAACTTTGCGCCTATGCGGATGATTTGGTTCTTGTCGCCAGAAGTGATGCAGCGCTGAAAGAAGCATTTGAAATCATTGTCAGAGATGGCTCTAGGGTTGGTCTTATTTTTAATGAAACAAAGACAAAATACCTAAAAATGTCAGCATCAGAAAAAGAAGATCCGTAAACAGCATGCAGATCCTAGACTTCACCTTCGAAACTGTGCCGAGCTTCGTATATCTAGGTTCTTCTCTAAATAATAGAAATGCGATAAGAACAGGATTATGGCTGGAAATAGAGCCTACTTTGCTAATTTTAAACTCCTCAAATCCCAGTTGTTATCTAAAACAACCAAATTAAAGATATATAAGTCTCTAATAAGACCAGTAGTTACTTATGGCGCTAAAACTTGGACCTTGTCAAAAGACGATTGTCATAAGTTGAAGGTATTTGAAAGAAAAGTTATCAGAAGAATTTACGGCGCAAAAAAAGTGCAAGGTCTCAAAATAAGAAGCAATGCGGAGATTGAGGGGTTTTTAAAAAACGAAAATGTTGTAAATTGTATAAAAGCAAGTAGGCTTAGGTGGGCAGGCCATGTAGCCAGAATGGGAGGTGATAGGCTACAGAAAAGAATGCTGGTAGACAATTTCAGTGGCAAGAGGAAAAAGGAAAGACCGAGAAGCAGATGGCGAGATGAGGTAGAGAAGGATGCGAAGAAGCTAGGTGTCCGCAATTGGAAGAATAAGGCGCAGGACAGAGAGAAATGGAGAGAAGTTACTCGGAAGGCCAAGGGTCACCAAGTGAGTAAGTAAGTAAATAAAAGATTTTGCGAAGATTTTCTAATTGTTTGGCAATAAATATGTTTGTATGGCTTCTTGGGAGATATAAATGAATACAAATAAGTCCAGATCGTTCTACCAAAATTATTATATATACACTGTGAAATTTTACTGCATTAAACTGAAATATTCTTACCATGTTCATTAAGACCTTTTTTTATGCCTCCAATTTATCATACTAGATTAGCGAATAGAACTGCGATCTGAAAGATCTACTGTATCTCCTCCAAGCAGGTTTTCTTGTTCCAGACAGTACAGTCCATCACGTACAGTAAGCTGTATAGGCTCTTAGCAAGAGAAAATCTAAGATGAACTCATTCCCAATTAATTTTTTTTTTTTTTGGTATATTAATAACAAAATATTGTATTGTAGTTATAAAAGCATTTACTATTATTTATGCAATAAATCGTGACCAATTATAACCAGACTACAGCAGCTACTGTTTACAATGCAACACACATTTATTTATATCCAATAAATAGAAGTTGTTAGTAATAAAGTTCTATTTTATTTTTAATTAAAAATTTAATCAAGTCTGAATATAGTAAATAGATATTAAGAAATAAATTTTATATTAAAACAAGATAATATATTAAATCTTTATATATGTATAACTTTTATATATAAGTATTGAACGTTTCGTGTAATTAAAAATTGTATAAAGCTGAGAGTTGGAATTAGGAAAAAGCTTAGAGATGGTGTATACTGAGGGCTGGTTATATAAAATGAATTATTGTTTTCCCCTGAGGAATGAAGTGAACCACCGGGATGGGATAGAAACAAATTGGTTTTCTATCTATGGCTCCTTTATACATCCAATTGTCAAAAAAAGAAAAAAAAGAAGCGGGAATGATTCTTTTATTTAATTTTATGTTTTTATTTTTATTTTGCCTAATACTGAATTTTTTTTTTTTGGAAAAGATCCTGGCAGGAAGATAGATGACAAGATGATTTGATTGACACATATAATGAATGGGTTTCAGAAGGTTGGAATGATAAATATACTAGAAGTATGGGTGATCACTGTATAATCGAAAAATAGCACAAACTGCTTGGACTTTACACTAAAATACATAAAATGTTAGTGAGAGGTAATGAGAATGGTTGGTGACGCGTTGTGACTGCTGAATGAATTCTGCTGTAAGATTGTCGGTAGACTCCCCACCAATGGCTGGCATAGCTGTATTTAAACAGTTTCTCCCGCTCTAGTCTGGCCTAAACTAGAGAGTGATCCTGTCTCTCTCTCTCTCTCTCTCTGCTGTGAATCCCTCTCTTCGGATTCTATTACAATACAATAGGCGTGATGGGATTTTCTAAAAATATAGGAAACTTGATTTAATGTATTAAAAAAACTTTTATCTTTAGGTTTCCTAGGTCATTTTCATGAAAAAACACTTAAGTTTCCGCAATTGAGATCGCGTACAGTGTCAGAAACATTTTCCGTGATATTTTCATCACGGAAAATGCCTTTTCTGATGCTTTCCAGCTCTGCGGAACCAACCACCACCACAACAAATAGCGTCGTACAGTGGTTTGCTAGAACCTGACGTTTCGACCATGTTGCAATGAGCCTCTTCAGGGTTGTTACACCTTGAAAGCCAATAAGGCAATGTTTTTTTTTTCTAATGCTTTCCGTGGAGCTGGGATTATAGAATCGCTTGACGAATCATTAGCTCCTTGACGAATCATTTTTCCGTTTTAGAATACCAGGCTAATTATCAGTTGTAATTAAATATTTGATGACTACTTTTAAGACAAAACTTTATAACGTATAAGATGATGACAGGTCTGTTTAGAAAGACGACATATTCTCTCTATCTAAATCTTTCCTTGAAATGCTCAGTTGCTCTTCCATTATTACCTGCATAATATTCAGAACAGAGCTAGTAGCAGGCTTGTATGCCACCGACACTGCTACGTCTCACTGACTACTCACTTCTTTATGCACCTTTTGTAAGTCATCCCCCAACAGAGAGTAGTGAAGCAATCCCACCCTATCTCATAAACAAAACAGAGCGCATAAGTCCGCCTTTCTTCAATACCTATTAGTCTAGCGATATTAAACAGGAAGGAGTGTTAGTAAAGTTTGGAAGAAGGGTTGTTTTATTTCGTGTCAAGAGACAATAGGAAGCAAACCTTTTGGGACAATAAATCATAAAAATGGTTTTGGTGGAAAGAAGTGTGACAGAGAATATATAACTGGGGGGACAGTGAGGACAAGAGATTCTGGCATAACACGAGGAATGAGAATTGGAGGGGGGGATCAGTGTGATAACAGTTATCACTAACAAAGCATAGGTCTATAATTTCTACAACCCCTTTAAACAACTACACTCTTGTTGGAAGAGGATCAGCCTGTTACAAAACAGGATGGGGTAGTTCCATTATAAGATAACTGTCCCTCTTTTTTTTTCTCTTACTATCCATTTTTTTTAGTTAAAATTGATTAAAAGACCAGACTCTCTAACCACTGCCTCCATAATCTGTAATTTGTTATTATCGCAAAGGAAATAACTTCTCCCTATAATTCGATTAGCTAGATAATCTAGGTTACAAACTAAATATTCCTAATCTTATACCACATTCATTAAACGGATAAAAGCAATATTTTTATCTTATATTAGAGGGTAAAAGAAATTTAGGAAAAGAATAAAGTTACCTGATCTTCTTCATAAAAAACTAACAATCTAGATATAAAAAAAATAAAAAAATAAAATAAAGACCGATTTAGAAACAGAATTTTAGTATACGTAATTTGTAAACAAGAAAAATACCATAGTTTTTATTTATCATTATTATTTTCATAGTATCTTGAACTTCAACATTCCTTTATTTTTTTTAAAGCAGATAGTAATGGAGTAAGCATCTGAACTTGATGAACGGCGGCATGAGCGGATTTGATACTTGAGAATCTCTGAAATCGAGACAACCAGCGCTGCTCTTAGATTTTCTCGTCGTAGGAGCCTCTACATCTCTTTTTCATCCGTTAATGGACTGTGTCGTCTGGTAATCTGTAAAGAGAAAACACTGTTCTGGGGCCAGCAATGCGTTGTGAGATATATGGACCCAGGAAGCATTGGTTAACATAGAACTAGTCGCTATTTCTTCCCTCTGACGATAATAATAATTAGAATAAAAAAAAAAAAAAAATTGAAGTATATTATAACATTTTTTCAATTCAATTAATCGAAATTTTAAATTATTATTGAGTTTTACGTTGGCATAAAGAGAATGGATTAGCTCAGTGGTAGCGTGCTGGGCTCTACGTGAAGGTTCCGAGTTTGAGTCCAGCAGTGATGCCCATAGATTTTTTTCTTGCTAGAAGTCTCTACGTTTCACTGCCCGGTGATGGACAGTGTTGTCCGCGTAGGACAGAATAGATCTTTCAGGTCGCAATGCAATATCTCCTCATAGAATCTATCTAATCTACACTTGCTTCTTGGAAACACAGCTCGCCTGCAATGATTATTTAGAGTTTTGAAATATGAGTGCATTGAGATTTGAACTTTTTAATCTTAACCTTAATTTCCTTGGCTAATTATTAGTTATAATTTTTTCATTTATTTTCTGCTCTTATGGATCTTACATACTTACTTTTCTTTCCCGGCTTTTCCCTTCTACTGGGTTGCCGTCAGGTCAAATTGTCCCGCCAAAGATCTCTCTCCTACCAGTCCCCTTCTCGCAATCCTCTACCAGCCATCTGCTTCTTCCCATCTTGGGCTGGTCTTCCTCGCCTTCTATTTCTCTCTGGATTCCACTTTCTCACCATCTCTGGCCATCTTACTGGGGGCATCCTTCTGAAGTGTCCATACCATTTCAGTTTCCTTTTTACTAATCTCTCCTCCATAGTCTCCTTGACTCCATTTCCTTCCTTATATCCTCATTACTTAATCTATCTCTTCTCGTTTTTTTCAAACACCTTCTTCAATAATCCATTTCTACAGTACTTATCTTTGCGCATATTGTAGTAACCCAGGTTTCTGATCCATATGCGAGAATTCCTTCTATTATTGAGTAGAAGATTCGTTTTTTATTATTTTTTGACAGAGATTGATTCAATATTACTGGGTGGAGCATCCTAAACGCCTTTTGAGCCTAACCAATTCTAACCCGCACTTCCTCTTCACAACCTCCCTCCTATTCCAAAACCGAACCCAAGTACTTAAAATTCTTAGTCCTCCTGCATTTCTCCCCATCCACCAATAAATCCTCTTATGGATCTAAATCTCAAATAGAATGAAATGGATTGATTGTGTGCTACAACAGGATTGGATTTGAAGAGCGGATAAGGTTAAGAGAAGGTTGGGTACAGGAACTGAGTTGTCATAGAAAATGCCCAATCCTTAATTTATTTATTATTTCATAATTGTAAATTATTTTTATTTAAAAAAAAAAAATGAATTGTAAATAATTTCTTTTTTATTGCGCAAAACAAGTTCATTCATAGTCCAAAGACATCGCAAGTTCCTAGTGAACCTGTATCATCTTCTGCTAACGGCAAAATTATTCCTCATGTTCAGAGAATAGTATTCTTTTACTTCATAAGCAGAGCCTTAATTCAATAAAGCTGTACATTCAATATCATAGATAATGAAAAGAATTGAGCTAGCTCCTCCAATAACACTGCGCTGACATATTAGATTTTGAAAGAATCATAAAGAATATTTTATCAGTAGGAATTTAGTATCTCATTAGCTGCGTATTGTTTTAGTATGCAATACTAGAGTATGCATGTCCTCTTTTAAACTCTTTCGTGTATTTATTGCATTTTATATTCACTGCAATATTCCACAGACACTAACGATTCCTGGTTAGCAAATAATCAAATAACAACATATTTTCTGTGTTTATACTTATAAATATATGTATTATTCTCATAATGCAATTAAGATGAAGGATAAGGACACCCTTCAGTTTATAAATCTTTTAAATGTATGCAAAAACAAATTTATTTTATTTATTTATTTATTTATTGCTGCAGAGATAAAATTATTTGAGTAAAGTTTTCGTGCCTGCCATGCTAACATTAGAAGCGTGTTGATGGTCAGTTCGCTCAACCTAAAATACGTGTTTTCATTACATGAGTCTGTAACAGTTGTTTAAACAAAGTGGACCCGATTTTATTAAGTAAAATAACGTTGTAACACGTTGTAACGTTGGAGCATAATAGTATGTGCATATGGGTACTAGCGTAAAAACTATGAATCAGGATGGAGCTCCTCCCAAACATTAACCGAAGAACATCAATTTCATCAATATATTCTATTATTGAATATATGAGTTGAGACTGTAATGCTGGATAAAATCATAGACATTCTATTATACTTACATATCCAGTACTCCATCGTCTTACCTATGCAATACATATCATCCTCGGCATTCTTGTCACTTAATGTGATACCTGTGATTCAAGGTGGTAGGGACAAGGATATTTAGAAATCTCCACTATTATAACTGTATTGTTGGTAAGGTCAAAATTGTCAAGATATGCCAACTCCTTCGGCCGGCCATATACACCTCGAAAACTTCTTGACGCGTAATCTTTTTAAAAAAAAATCTGGTGTAAAACGCTCACACAACTTTCTCTTACTCCAGTTCTCAAAATTATAATTAACAAATGTTATAGTTAGTGTACCAAATTTAATGAAATTCGTCGAAAACTGAAAAAAATTGTTCAGTAAAAGCGCACTTCCGATTTACTAATTTTCTTGAAACTCAGAATTTTGGCAACCCATTTATTTCTAACTAATTATGTTTGGATGATAGAATTGTATAATCAACTATGATAGCATTTTAAAGAAAACCAAACCCACCCTTCACTAAAAGTGCCCTTAAATGAATGTTCCTAGAGAAATGTTTCATGTAAAAGTTGTAGATCTTTGTTTGCGTAGTTTATATAATAAGTTTCAAGAAAATCATCGCAACCATTTTTGATGAAATCGCGAAAAAGTGAAAAAAAAAAACATTTAGTAAAGTGGTATAAAGTAAACGCACTTCCGGTTATGCGATTTATTTCAAACTTGGAATTTCAACAATATATTTAATTCTAATTAACATTATTTAGATGAGCGAAGTATCCAATAAACTGAAATAGCACTTTAGATGAAAACCTAACCCCACTTCTCCTCCAAAAGTGCCCTTAAATGAATTTTCCCAGAGAAATATTTTAAATTATAGTTGTAGCTCTTTGTATGTGTAGTTTATATAATAAGTTTCAAGAAAATCGTTGGAGCTATTTTTGAGGAAAATTGCAAAAAAGTAAAAAAAAACAACTAGTAAAGTGGTACTTCCGGTTGTGGAATTTGACAGATAACGTACTGTCAGATCCCATGGTGATACCTAAACGGAATATCAAGTTTGAACTTTCTACGGATTTTTCGTTTTTGAGCTATGCTGTTCACATACATACATACATACACACACACAGACCATTTGCTAAAAACCACTTTTTTGGACTCAGGGGACCTCAAAACGGATATTTCCGGTGAAAACTCGATATCGAAAATTTGACACGATACTAGGAGTAAGAGAAAGTAATAAAAGAAAATGAAAAGTATATTGACTAGAACTGCAATGAAGATAAAGTTTATTTGCTCATGAATTACTCTGTTTCAGGCCTTCAATTTTGAAGGAGGCATAAAACAAAAATGACTAAATTTTGTTGGAACAGAAAACTCCTTAAATGTAACCTTAGTTTGATATAAGGGTAAGAAAGAAGATAAAAAATGAAGAAGATTAAACTTATCTGGAAAAATGGAAACAAAAAAAATAATAATAATCAATTATGTATACTCCAGATAAAAGGATGGATTTTAATATATATAAATAATATAAATAATAAAAGACACTTAAAAAAAAACATATAATGTTTTCATCTTTCTCACAATGGGAATATTTAGATTTATTTTGATTTTTGAAATAATAATACTGGCTTTACTGGATAATTCTAAAAAAGATTAAATAAAATAATAATATAATGAATACTTTATCAAGAATTAAAAAAATAAAAGAAAAAGCAAAAAAAAATGTTTAGAAAGCGACCAAAGGTAGAGCCAGGTAAGAAAAGTAAAGGGAACAATAGCATCATTTTCAGGACTGATGCAGGTTTTAGAACAAACGCTTGGATGGGCGTATCTAAACCATGGAAAAGGAAGGGGAAATATTCAACGGAAAGAATATGCCCAACCGTTAGTAGAAAGGTAAGAAGAGGAACGAACGGGAGCGGCAAACAGGCTACTGTTCAAGTTGCGTATGGAGGCGGCAGAGAGTAACTAAGAACATAAAACGATCTACTACTATGGGGGCCCTCCTGTTCTTAAGAGTTAGTAGGACGCCGTCTCCTTCAGTTTCCTTTATTAAGATCTCCTTCCGCGCGCGCGCGCGCGCCCGCCCGCTTTACCACACTCACCGCTACCACCAACCACCACCACTTCTCTACTATTACCTCTCCTCCTAAACTCTTGTAATAAATTATACCAGGGATTCTTAAGAGAATCCTTTTTATCTTTGCCAGTTTCTTTATTCTCATATTCCTTGGCCCTTATTTCTCATCCCACATCTTGTATGTATGTGGTAAACACTTTTTGTTCTTTCGAGATATCCCAAAATAATACTTCTAGTAAGTTTTTTTATTTTATTTTTAATTTTATTTTAATAATAAGAGTAAATCTGAATATTTAAATAAAACTCTTAAAAGTATATTTAATCTGATACAAGTGTATAAAGAATAAATTTTAATAGACATTCTAAAAGAGAAAAATATGTTTGAAGTACTTTACAATTACTGTGTTTGAAGTAATTGTTAATATACATTATTGTTCCCATTATATACTTTATCTAATTTTACGTTACATATAATTTCTTATTTCATTGTTTTGGATGAAGAATTGGCAGGTGAAAAAAATTCTCGACTATCTTTTGCTTCTCTCTTCTGTAACATAATTACAAAACATTTACCGATCGTGGTAATCAAGTTCACATTATAACTTAGTACAACAAAAAAATTTTACTTTGGTAATCAATGTAGGGATTACGCTGAATGGTAGTGCGCTGGACACCCATACGGAGATCGCAGGTTCGAGTCCAGTACTGCTTACCTCAGACTTTGTTTTCTTCAGTATGCTCAGTATCAACTGTAACTAGAGAATACTGTCCAAAGGCCAACAGTGCACTGAATTGAGAAGGCTCCGGGGAGCACAATAGATCTTTCAGGTCACATTACAACATCCCCTAAAAAAAAAATCTGGTGTGAAACACTCACACGACTTTCTCATACTGCAACAGAATGGCAAATTTTTCTTCACACTTAACAATTCTTATTAGTGTTTGTAACAGCAAGAGAGCAAACAGCAAAGAGAGCAAGAGAATCTCAACCGCTCTCTCAGACTGGAGTGGGAGAAGCTGTATAAATATAGCTTTCGGACAGTCCATAAAACACAGTTAAACAGTTAAACACAGTTGAGAATTCAGTTCAATACATCCAGTCGCTAGGTGTCATTACTCTGACCACTCTACCTTAAACATTTCTTTATTATAAAGTCCAGGCAGTCTGTCTCTACTTATTAATATATTAGTTAACCAGTGTTAACCAAGTCTTCTTCTAAATTCATCAAATAAACAAATTTTCTCCACCCTACACATCCATTATAGTGTTTAAAACCGTCGACATTTTTATAGAGAAAATCACAAAAATCTAAAAAACCTATTCAGTAAAGTCACTCTTCTCTCAGTGGTCATCCACTTTTATTCAAACTCGGGATTTTGAACAACATATTTAATTCTAATTAATATTATTTAAATGATAGAATTGTTCAAGAAACCGAAATATGGCACTTTAGAGGAAACTATAACCCCACCCACCACGGAAAGTACCCTTAAATGAATTTTTCTGGAGAAATGTTTCAAATAAAAGTTTTTAGCTCTTTACCTGTGTTTAGTTGATATGTAAAATTCAAAGAAAATTGTTTAGAACCGTTTTCAAGTTCAAATAAAGTGGCACTTCCGGTTGAAATAAAATTTTGCCCGAAATCTTCGTGTCTGAAGCGGTAACGGTTGGTCATATCAAGTTTGAACTTTCTGCAACTTTTCATTTTTGAGATATTATTTTTACACACATATAATATACGAACCATTAAAAAAACAAAAAAAAAAAACACTTTTTTGAACTCAGGGGACCTCAAAACTTGTATTTTCGGTGTAAACTCAATTTTGAAAATCTGGCACGATCGCAACACTTGCTCTAACAGTAGTTGAAGAAAGTAAAAAAAATCTCTCTTACCATGTTATTGCTACTAGGTAAGCTGCTACTAATCTTTTGCTTAAAAAAAAGTAAATAACGAAAAATTAATAAATTAAAGAAAAAAAAAGTTTATTTCAAATGACTGTTAAAACGACCAACCACACTTCACATACGTCAAAAAAAAAAAAAATTATTAAAAAATTTACAATTTTATTTTATAATATTGTAATGCAGCCACTGGTGCCATCTAGGAGAGAAAGCAGGGTACCTCAAGTTCTCTTAGTGGCCGCTAGGAAGCGCTGGTGGCGCGCTCTAGCTCTTTCTAGAACAATCTATAACCTTCTAGACCATTCTCCACCGGTATAAATAGTGGGACCACAGAGTGTTTAGAGAGATTCTTGTTACAAACAAAGTGTGCGTTTATGAAAAGTGTATAAAAAGAGGAACAAAGTGAACTTTTGTTGGTTTAAACTGTGAATTAATTATTATTAAGTGTTGTATTTGTAATTTATTGTGTAAAACACTAAATTGGTTATTGATGTTTGTCTTATTGAAGTTTAGAGTATTTTATCTAAACGAACCCACTTAGAACTAGATGCAGTAGCTAGTTCAGAGGGAAAAACGTTACAATATTGATCACCAAAGATTTAACTGTTCTGTCTTTCATTCAAAAAAATAAAAAATCTTCTTAGCAAATTAGATAGATCTTGAGAGAATAATTATTAATTTGAATTTACATATTCCGGTTCACGTAATACTACATGAGTGTCGTCACTGAGCAAGGCATCAATCAGTTCAAGAATTGAAAAGCATTTTATTCTCGCAATTTATATTACATTTTTTTTCTGCTACATGAAAAAATACAAAAAAACAAGGATGTAAAAGCTTGCTGGACAAGTATCTTACAAGATGTTTTTTTTTTGTATTTTAAAGAAAACGAAAAAGATTATCTTCAGACAACTTACAGGATATAATGATGAACTTTTAACAACCATGTTTTACTCTTTTTTTCACAGGTTTAAATTTTTGTTATTTAAATTTTAGATAATCTTATTAAATCAATAAATAAAGAAAACAAATCATATTATTTTAAAAAAAAAAGATTTTCAAATCCTCATGGCATTAATATTATAATTAGATGTTTATACGGCAATAGCCAGATGAGTTTTATCATGCCCTCGCTTTTAAAAACCCTTCCATTTTAGCTAATTACTCCAACGACGTCATCCAAGACGTCTTCTATTCGAATCCTTACAAATTCAACTCCATCCGAACTCTAACAATTTTAAAAAGACAAAAAAATCATAACTTCTAAAGCCAAACAAAGATATTCGCCAGTAATTTGTTCTTTCAAATTTGAAATTGCTGCGCCTCACTATGAACATCATTTTTCTTATCCCTCCCACTTTTTAACAGTTTTTTATTTTATTTTTAAAATATACTCTCTCTTCAATTCACTCTCAACGTTCTCAACGTACACTCCTCTTCTACGCTAAAGGTATCTTTAGATCTTTTTTATTTTCTTTTTTTGTTACTACAGTTCATTTAATAAACTGACACTTCTGTGTTGAAACTTCTTGTTTTTAATAAAATCTTATGCTCAATCTGTTCTGAAAAATATTTCTTTAATTTAAATTTTTCTTTTATTTGCACTTGCATCTATGCAATTTTTCTTCACTAAAATCCTGTACAATAATGTGCATTTTTTCTCTAATAAATTTTGCAATGGTACCCGAAATGTAGAGCAACGAAGAATTCTTTAATCTTTAAAACTACTCTCACTATTGCCGTATAAACATCTCATTTTAAATCATAATACTTTCTATTACACCAAGTTAGAGGTAGGAAGTATTTGAGATCGATTCAAATTTCCCAAATTGAGTTTGCACCGGAAATGCAAATTTTGAAATGCCCTGAGTATGAAAAAAAGGTTTTTGGCGAATAAGCTGCATGTTTTAGTGTTTGTGTGTATATGTGTGTGTTTTCGAACAAAATATACCAGAAACTTGAAGAAACGTAGGAAGTTCTTAATATTCCATGTTAATACTACTACCGGCCGGTGACATAAAGGTTTTAGGCAAAATCCATTAACAGGAAGTGCCACTATAAGTGCAAGGGTGCCAGTCTGTGGCAGAGTATCACACTGTTTACCAGGACATTTTGATGATAGGTGAACGCACGAAAAAAGTCGATGAACACAAAGTGAAACACACTTGAAGGAAAAAATGTCTGCTAAATTGCTGACTGCTTGGAAACTCTTTTTGGAGGGGGAGGGAGGGGGTCATCAGCGGCTGAAGTCACAAGTGCTCTGCAATTATTTATCTCAAGCAGGTCTATAAGAACAGTATTTGTAACAGTGAAGAAGTAAAATCGGTGATGAAGTTCCAACATAAAATAAAGTATTGTCATCAGAAGAAATTATCTATTTTTAATTTTAAAGCAAATTCATAAACCGCTGGTAAGTAATAATTTTGCAAAATTTGTTTGGACATTTCTTTTTGAAAAGAGGATTTTCAATTTAATGATAAATTACTTCAAATTAGCAAGTAAAACAAACTACAGTAATGTTAGAATAGAATGCTATTTATTGTCGTATTATGTTTTTACTTTCTCTTACTCTTAGTAAGAGGAAGTATTGTAATTGTGTTAAATTTTCGATATCGAATATTCACCTAAGTCAAAAAAGTGGTTTACAGAAAATGTTGTGTATGTATGTGTGTGTGTGTGTATTTTTTCTCTCAACAGTACCTCTGTTGAGGAGGAGTTTATTTTCAGTATGCAACACATTACTTATACTGCACACATTGAAATACACAACATTAAATATATCCAATATTTACAAGATATATATTTTTGTTCAGGCGGGCTTAACGTCCAACTACCAAATTAGGTGTCGTGGACGGGGGCGGAAGCACCTACTTTACTATTAACATTTTTTAAACACATATAAAATTTAACAGTTATACGCTGGACTCGAACTGGGGTCCTCCCACTTACAAGTCCACGCTCATAACCACTACACCAACACCCGCCCCTACAAGATATATATATCGTCTAAACGACTAAATTATAAGCAGATGGCAAATTAGAACTTAAGTTAGTACTACAGAATAAAAGACAAAAGATATAAGAGTAAAATGATAAGACATAAGACAAAATTAATATTAAAGAGATAATCATAGAAGTTAAATTAAAGAAGAAATAAATAAAGGTTTGTGATAATAATGATGAATTTTTCCTTTCATTTTTCATTATTTTTACAATTACAGTATATAATATTATTATGATCATTTACATGGTGATATTTATAATATAAGTCAAATATCAATCAAAGTCAATAGAGTTGATATATTCAGAGAAAGTTTCAAAATTCTTTTTGAGAAGAAGATCACTGAGTTGGACAGTGGGCCATGGGCAGCCTTGAAGTAGCATATTTCTTATTAGTCTCATCCTCAATGAATCCAGAAGAGGACAGCGCAAGAGAAGATGCACCACTGTTTGTTCTGGATTGCCGAGGGATCTACAGTTAAGATCTGTAATTACATGGAAACGATGTAAATATGCCTTGTATATTCCGTGACCGCTCAGAACTTAAGTCAGTTTATAGGTCAATTGAATGAAAGGCTTCTTCAAATCGTCTATTACAGTAGTAAAAAACATCCTTTTAATGCACCTTTGTTAGTGGTAAGCCCATTGTTGATTCCATTCAGCTACACTTTTGTCTCGGTAATGTGTTTTTACATAAGACAAGGCATAACTTTATTACATATTTTACATGTGTGTGTATATATAAATGTGAACATCATAGCTCAAAAACGAAAAATCTTAAAAGTTCAAACTTGATTTTCCATTTACCTATCACCATGGGATCCGACAGTAGGTCAGCGGTCAAAATTCTTAAACCGGAAGTAGTACTTTACTCTTATTGTTTTTTTTTATTTTATTTTCTAGCAATTTTCTCAAAAATGGCTCGGACGATTTTCTTTAAACTTGGTATATCAAGTACACATACAAAGAGCTACAACTTTTATTTGAAACATTTCTCTGGGAAAATTTATTTAAGGGCACTTATGGGGAAGAGGTGGGGTTAGGTTTCGTCTAAAGTGCTATTACAGGAATTTTCACCGGTAATATCTCTTTTGAGGTCCTCCTGAGTCAAAAAAGTGGTTTTTAGCAAATGGTTGTGTGTGTGTGTGTGTGTGTGTGTCTGTGTGTATGTATGTGAACAGCATAGCTCAAAAACGAAAAACCGTAGAAAGTTGAAACTTGATATTCCGTCTAGGTATCATCATGGCATCTGATAGTGGGTCACCTGTCAAAATTCCTCAACCTGAAGTACCACTTTACTTGTAGGTTTTTTTACTTTTTTGCAATTTTCTCAAAAATGGCTCCAACGATTTTCTTTAAACTTGGTATATCAATTACACATACAAAGAGCTACAACTTTTATTTGAAATATTTCTCTGGGAAAATTCATTTAAGGGCACTTATGGGGAAGAGGTGGGGTTAGGTTTTCATCTAAAGTGGTATTTCAGTTTATTAAAAAATTCTAACATCTAAATAATGTTAATTAGAATTAAATATGTTGTTGAAATTCCGAGTTTGATAAAAATCGGATAACCGGAAGTGCGTTTACTTTACCACTTTTACTAAATGATTTTTTCACTTTTTCGCGATTTTCCCCAAAAATGGCTGCGACGATTTTCTTTAAACATGATATATTAATACTCATACAAAGAGCTACAACTTTTATTTAAAACATTTCTCTAGGAAAATTCATTTAATGGCACTTTTAGGGGAGGGGTGGGTTATGTTTTTCTCTTAAGTGCGATCATAGTTGATTATACAATTCTATCATCCAAACAAAATTAATTAGAAATAAATGGATGGCCAAAATTCAGAGTTTCAAGAAAATTAGTTAACCGGAAGTGGGCTTTTACTGAACGGTTTTTTCAGTTTTCGTCGTATTTGAATTAATTTGGTACACAAACTATAAAATTTGTCAATTATAATTTTGATAACTGGAGTAAGAGAAAGTTGTGTGAGTGTTTCACACCAGATTTTTTTTTTTTAATAAATATCTTTTCTATTCTAAAAACGCTTAACATTGTTTTAATATTCGATATTGGATCTTCTGCCTCTTGGTTTTACATAGCCGGTCATCATGAGCAATGTATATTTTTATATAGAAAATCTGTAAGAATTCATTTTACAGCTAACCATAAAAGAAAATTTCAAAAATACTTGGCATTTTAATTTTCTCTTCAATATTATTAAACTTGGGAACTTTTGCCAAGTTGATTGCCAAAATGATTTTAATGAAATTTAAAACAATATTGAATACAAAAGGGATTTAGAATAGACTGATTAATTATTGTTAAAGCCAATAATAAATCATCAAATATTTTAATAAATCTCTTTTTCTGTTTATCATCTATCACACAGTCTATTTGAATAGGAAAATCAGAAATTATGAATTTATAATTAATGTTGTAATAGATTAAAACAATTGAAATGCACTTGTAGCTTAATTTTATAAATGACTAGCTGTCATTTATATCCGTCGTTGATAAATGATTTTTATTACCCCCTCCTTCCTTCCTCTCTTGGTGTTCATTGTTCTAATCTACTTCTGTGTTAATTACTTCTAAATAAATTACATTTAGAGAAGGCATTCTGCCAGAAACGGTCCGATAGAATCACGACATCATTACGCCCTAATCCTCTACCGAGAATCTATAAACGTACCTCTACAGATCCTTTGCGGTCGCAGTGGTGGTAGTGGACCAGAGGCCACATTTCTAATCCAATCTATGACCAAACGCAGAGATAATTTAAGTGTAATAGATTAAAATTAAATTTAAAATAAATTTTATTCTATTTAATTTATTTCTAAAGTCGATTTAGACATGAATAATATAACTTAACTAGGTACACAATTTTTACAAAATAAACAAAATTATGTACTACAATTTTAAAAAAACATTTCGGTTAGTTGTAAGTTCTTTCTTCAGTATCCTATCCATTGATTATAATATTCTCGCCATTATACTTTTATACTTCACTAATATTTTCAACAAATTATGGAAGATTCCTCTCGACCGTTATTTGTATGAAGGAAAAGTATTGTGAGTTTCGGTCTTTTTTTAAAAAAATAAAAAAACTTAAATTCTTGCCAACGTTTCGACAAATATATTTCTTTTTCAAGGCAAAAAAAAAAAAAAAAACTATTAAATAATCTTCAAAGCATATCAAAATTTGAAAACTTATGTATAATTTTGGAATTAAAAGTTGAGAACACCTCAACAACACAGAGAATAGTGAACCAATGCCTTGAAAAAGACAATATATTTGTCGAAACGTTGGCAAGAATTTAAGTTTTTTTTATTTTTTTAAAAAAAGACCGAAACTCACAATACTTTTCCTTCATTTTCATCAAAATTCATTTACAATCATATTACACAAACTTTTCCTTATTTGCGTTCTCAAACTTTGTCCTCAGGCGTTGGACTAGAGGCTAGCGCACTCACTCGCCTTTCCTGCAAAATTCAGGGTTTGATTCCCGTGAGTGCAAAGTTGGCGTTGACCCAGCATCGTGATGAAAAGTGGGAAGCTACAGTTAGTAGCGCCCTAGGTAGCGAAAGCCGGAACTAAACGGCGTGGAAACTGCGACATGTTTACTACTGCCCCCTATTCAAATCTCCGTCTGGCCTTGGCCCTTCATCATTGGCTGTTGCGATATGGAGTTAGGGTTTCCTAATATGTATTATATTTGTGGGAGATTAGGTCCACATAAAATTTTTGTCTAGGAAAATCGAATTTAAGGGGGTAATATGGGATTTGCAACAATTAATTTTCTTTTTGTTGTTGTTGGAACTTATTTGGAGTATCCCTTTTTAATTAACTGAAATAAAGCTATTCTGTAACATGTCCCACACATCCTTCGCGTTTGATTCAGTTAAAAATTAGCAGAATTGGAGAGTGTACGGTTTTATTGGCCAGATGCCTTGAAGTTGGACCATCTGATTACGATCTATCCCGGTCTATGGCTCATTTTCTGAAAGGACAGCACCTTACAAATTATTAGTGCGAAAAGTATATCAAAATGCCATAAGTTTTTCACCTCTTAACCAAAAGAGGTCACCAAATTGAAATGCTTGCAGAAAGTTGGGTGTTAGTGGTAGAACATGAAGATTTATATGTTGAAGTATATTTACTTTTAAATAAAACTCTTTTTATGCAGAAATTCTTTTATAACAACCTAAGAAATAATAATTATTAATGAAGTTGGAATAACATTAATAATCAGAAAAATTTTTCAATTAAATAATATGTATAAAATTAAAATCATCTTTTTATTCAATCAAAGACATGACGGGTGGGGGATGGGATGTGGGATCGAAGTCTTTAGCTAGAAATTAAGGGATACGAGAAGTGAAAAGAAGTGGTGGAGGGGGGATTGTTGAAGGAAATGAAAGTAAAAGTTAGTTACTTTCTTGTCATTTGCATCAATTAATTTGAATAATTATCTTCATTGTATTGGAAGTGCGTGCCATTTCAAGGTGGTTGTCAATTTTAACTTTGATCATTATTTATATTATGGAAGTTTCTAGCAGGGACGTAAGGGCCCATAATCTTCCCTTCCCAACTATAGCTAACATCTCGCCAAACTTTCACTAAGCACCGCACCGTTGATGTATGGAACCGCTTCTCATTCATATCATTCATCCTAGTTCCCACATTAAATAATTGCATTTTATATCTTGTGTCATTAGCTTCTGAAGAATATAGAATTAAAATTTCCAAAAATATTAGAAGTTTTCAAGTATGACCCTTTGTGTGGAGCCTTTGTATTTTCTCTCTCATTAGTAAATGTCTCAAATTTCAAGTCAAAGATATCTTCGTTTCAAATATTCGCCATAGAAGTTCCATGTCAAAATTGAAAAATACATTGACATATTTCCCACATAATAGATTAAGTGATCCCATAATATGTAAATTATCCCTGTAAGAACATTGTTCTAATAAAAAGGTATTTTTCAAGTAATCCTTTTATTAATTGCTTCACAAAAAATAATAGAATTTCTTTTATAGCATTTGATGCGAGCATATCTATCTCTCTGTCAATAATTAATTATTCAATTCTGTTTAATTATAATATCTACATTCATCAATTTTAAACACGTTCTTTTTTTTTATTTGACTATTGAGCGTGGATTAATTACTTTTCACTTGATTTCATTTATTTAGTTTTATCATTATTAATCTAGTTTTGGTTTAATTATACGTATTCATTTAATTTCAATGAGAATTGAATTGAATTGTCACACTACTGCAAAGTATGAATGTTAATATTGTTATAATTTAATATGACACTGATGTATGTGACCTTCTTTAAAGGTAATTACAGAAACTATATCCGTAATTTTACTATACACGTGCCCTACTAATTTATGCTAGAATGCTAATTCTTCTATTAAATTTATTGACTACTCCAGTTAATAGCAAATAATACTCTATTCTCTTTCATTTTAAAAACCACTTATTTAATCTGATAATTACTTGTTCGTTTTATCTTTATTATTTCTTTTTATTTTTATCATGCTTATTATTTGATTTAAATTATGTAATAATTATTTAATTCAAATCCTCACTATACCAATGTTGTTTACATAAATTGCTTCCTCCTGAAGGTGGAAAAAATGAGATTGTGTCAAAGTTTTGAAATTGAGAAATACAAGATTTTCAGAGACCTAGATAAGTTTTTTTTTTTTTTTTTTTTGGAAGATTTTCAGAGAGCAGTAATTTCCTCTGAATAACCACTTTAGTGTAGAGTGATTATTCAGAACCCCAAGGCCCATCAAATATACGCTAGAATTGAAAGTTTAAAGAAAATATCTGGGATTTTATCCATCGTAACATGTATATTTTTTATTTTCCTTACCGGTTTCGGATTTCTGAACAAATGTAGTGCATAACAGAAACATTAAGTTGAAGTCAGCTCTCTAGGTATACGAACTAGATTAGCGTTAATCTGACAATGGATGAAAATTCGAAACCGGTCAGGAACATACAAAAAAAAAAAAAATATGCATGCTAAAACGGATAAAATTCCAGATGTTATCCAGCTTTGCGGATTCATCGAATAAAATAGATTAACCGGAAATAGGATTTTAAAGAGTTTTACTGATTTTTTTTTGTTTGAATAAATCAATAACTTTTATTTGAATCTTTATCCGGAAACATTGATTTCAGAAGGATTTTTGGGGGAGCCAAAAATTTATACAACCAGTATTTCTGGTACTATTGCAATATAAACGGCCACATGCACTACTTGATCCTAAAACCAATGCAACGATTGTACTATACGGCTCTCCAACATCTATACAGTTAAAAGAGCAATTACAAGTTTATAAACATTTTCAGGTTAACAAAAAATTGTCAATTAAATTGGTAATATCTGAAGTAAGAGATGTCCAGCTTCTGCTGGTGTTCTCCAGCCAAAAGGGAAGCAAGAAATGATAAAGGTCATGAAGAGTAGGGTAACACGCGCCCAGCTAAACCATTCTACAGTGCCAGCCTATAAATTACAAACCCAATAGCAACGAACTCAGTGAACTTTTCAAAATCTCCGATTGACAAATGATCATGAATTAACTTAAAAAATGAATAGTGAGAGAGGATATGTTAATTTTGCTATCTAATTCAATTCTTGGTTGAATATTCTTCCAGGTAGCCATGAATCAAAATAATGGCCTCATCTAAGCTAAAGAAAAATCAGTTAAATATTTATTTAGTCAATACAGAATTCGAGGGCAACAACAACGTCGTTGTCAATAGGTTGGTCTTATGAACATAAAAAAAAAAAATCATATATGTACACCATACTGTCTGTAATCAAGGAGACAAGCCGAACATTAAAGAAAACATGAAAAAAAGCGACAAAAGAGTTGATTAGACTGCTAAAACGAAGCTAAAGGAGACCAGAAAGAGAGAAGTAGAAAAATTTATCGTTTCAAAAATTTTGTAGCGATTCGATTTCTATAAAACCGATTCTGATATGTCAGAAATGTGGAAAAGCATGGAGCAATGCCAGAACTCACTGACCTGAAGGATCCTCTGAAGGTTACATTTTAATTAACATCATTTCAACTAGTAATAGCTTATTTATGTTTAGTTTAGTTTAATTTAGAATTTTGGTGCAAAATTCATTAAGTTAAATTGATTAGCTAACAGATTAGCTAACGTAGTTTATAAACTGCTTTTAGCAAAAGTAAACGAGATTATTTACAATGACGTGAAAGAAGAACTCATTCAGTGGTGACACTGAATACACTTTCCTAGAAAATCACAGGCCGTTGTCAGCTTAGTCGTCGTGCGGGATTATCTGGGATGGATACTGAGAAAAATTAGTGCATTAATGGATTGTAAAAAGTTGTGCAAGGGTGGAGTAAAATTTGCAATGACATTATTGGATTTACTCACTTATAAACGGAATCTGGATATCGGAATAAACTTTCAAGTGAGCAATGTAAAAAGCGGAATGCTAAACTCAGTTCTATGAAGCCGAAACATATTAGACTGCACATAAAGAAATATTTATTTGGCCATAGTGGAAAGCGTACTGCTTTACGGAACCGAAACGTGGACGTTGACTGCCGATCTGAGAAATAAATGGATAGTGGAGAAGAGCTGCCAGAGTTTCGCGGAGAGAAAGTAGACCTAGTCGAGAAGTTAGAGAAAGAACAGTAAAGAACAGTGTACTTCAGAGAATAGAAAAGAAACGGTTCAAGTGGTACGGCTATGAGAGATGGATGGGCGAGGAGAAACTACCGGGGCTGGCTCTTGATTGCAACGTGGAAGGAAGAAATGGAAGAGGAAGGCCGGACATGGATGGATAAAGTGGTGGAAAGTTTGTATGGGAATGGTTTGAAGGAGGAAGAAACCCAGGATAGAGGACTTTGAGAGCAAAATTAAAAGAAGTCTTTTGTTGAGAAGAATCTCAGTATTGAGAAATCCTGAAAAAAAAGTGTATAAAGAGCATTGTATTGCAAGTGTTATTTTGAATTGTAGGATTTGAAAGCGATGGGATGATGGAACCTTCAGTTGTGTCTCATAACCCAAGTACCGTAAGCCCAAATTATAAGTAGATTGCAGATACGTATTTGTTGTTCAAAATAAATTAGAAAGAACATGGTCACTCGTCGCTTACTTGGCAGACACGTTTCATGTATGAGGGTTCCAAATCAGAAATTTGTCTTTTGTATGAACATACTTCACTGTATCAACATATGGTAATAAGATGTGGTTCTTGTGTACTGGGAGACAAATGGCATTTTTCAATATGAAAATAACTGGTAGATGTTTATGGTGGGTGGGTGGTGACTGGGTAGTAGAGAAATACTTAGGTCCAGTAAAGTTAGCCTTACTGAACACTATTTATACTAACTGTGATAATAAATACTGCAAGGACTTTACACTGTATTATTTTAGAGTGAGATTATGGTAGCGTGAACAGAGAGTGACAGACTGACTGCCAGAGTGACAGTGTGAGAACATAGTATGTTGAACGCTGACGGTTTACAATGACACAATGTTTGAGATTGAGATACACTCATTTTATAAAGGCGGCTGGACGACTAGCCCCTATTATCTTTAACTTCTTCTTCCGTACCTAGATGCCCTCGTTAGTTTGCCCTTGCTACGAGTTTTATGGAGAAGTGTAGTAATCTTGTGGTGATAAGTGATTTGGTCCTGATTTGACCTAACGTTTTTGCTTTTGTGAACGTTAATCTTCATTCTCCATCAGGAAAATTTGTAAATGTTATCGAAGGTTACGAGGGGTTATGTCTATATCATGATGCGAGGAAAGAATAGCTATGTCATCATCTGCGGAAGTAAGTTATTAGTTTTTGGATGGATTTAGATATCTGCAGTTATTTATAGTGAAAAGATGGGGATCAGGATACAACCATTGGTGGCGATGCAACTGCTAAAGTTGAAGTGAAGACCCAGTGGGGCTTTGGATAGCTTAGAATTATGCCCTAACTAGGTTAACTGGAAAATTTGGCAACAATGGAAAGAGAAGTAAAACATCTTAACCTCAAAAATTATACAAATGATAATATAATCTCTCTTTTTCACACACACACACCCCTATTTGAGAAATTTCAGGTAAACTTCAGAAGTGTGAACAATGTAATAAGATTTTAAGGGGTGTGTGTGTATATATATATATAAGTATATATGCACGAATGTGTGTTTGTTTATGTTTTGAGTATGTATAACCAAAAACATATATATATATATATATATATATACAAACAAGAAGTTAAACTAAGAAATGATCTCAGAGATGAGAAAGGTAAATATAGCAGCGAGGTAAGTTTATAACAACAAAGAAAATATAATATAGTGAAGGAAGATGTTAAAAGTGTTAAAACATGACAAAACTTGTATAAACATGTTTCATTCATTAATTTAATTAAATTAATCTTTAATTCTGTCCAAATGAAAACTCGTCCATTATGTTGTATTCACATAAAGTTGTAATCAATTTCATTTATTATTCACAATTTTTTTAACATGTACTTTAACTAATTAAATTACCATATTCATGCTGAATTTTTAAACTATAAAAATTTAATTTGTATATTAAATTCAAATAATTTTTAATTTTAACTTGAAACAACAAGAACGTGAGAAAACATAACCCTTATTTTTTTTCTTGTGTTAAGGTTGTTCCTACATTACTTTCTAATAAAAACAATATTTTACCTTAAATTGTCAAAGATACGTGGTAATGCACGTCAGGTTGGTTAACAAATTTCACTTTTTAACTTTCCTAATATACAAAATCATAAAATCTTGGGAAATATTGAAATACAAAGCTCAAAAATATAGTACAAACAAAAAAGAGATCAGTAGGATAAAGACTTTTATTTTTTATTTATTTATGACCCGTAACTTCTATGGTCATTAGCGCTCGCAGCCTTCTCAGTGCACTGCCGGCTTCCGGACAGTGAGCTGTAGAGGCTCCTAGAAAGAAAAAAATGTAAGGGCAGCTCTGGGCTCGAATCCGGGTCCTCCGCGTTGGAGCTAAGTAGCTAATCCCTCCCCTACTGGGTAAGGACAGGTGAAAGATGAACGAGTCAAAGCTCTGAGCCTACTTACTACGTCAGCGGTGGAGTTGTAAAATACACTGATATTACTAATAACGCAGTGTAGGGCGGTACTGAAATATCAAAAGACTTGAGTACAAATGTACTCAACAAATTTAGTGCAAAAAGTGTTCGAGTACTCAAAACATTTCAGTACAGAATGTACCCAAATAAAACGTGCTCATACACTTGAATATTCGAGTTTCAAATACTAAAACATTTAAGCACAGAAATTTCCTTAACCACAAATGTATTCAAACAGTTAAATGGAAGATGTACTTGAATACAAATTGTACTCAAAAAGTGCAAAAAAAAAAATACTAAGCATATTATGTACGTATTTAACGTATCTATAACCTGCACTGCATGTGTGTATGTTGTAATGTTATGGTGTGATGATGTGTATAGGTAGCTTGTGGCGTGAGCGTTTTAGCGAAAAGGGCTTGTATGTTTGGTTGAGATAGAAGTATAAGAATAATTAAGAAGTCACCACTGTTAACAATTAAATATAATCTTTCAAATAATAACTACAAGTTATTTGATAGTATAAACTTATTTAATTTATTGTGAAACTGGCACAGATATTTAGAGAGCGATTCCTGAAGTAGTGTTACGATGTTTCCACCTTGATTTCTAGCACAAGTCTGTGTTGGAAAGAATTTTTCTCTTTGTTCTTCAGTTCCTCCCCTGTTAGGAGAAGGGGGTAGTACTATGCCAGTAACTGGACTTCCCTTCTACCTGGCTTGCCCTTTTGCAAGAGTATGTCACATATTTTGATAATTTGGATTTATTTAAAAATTAATATATTTATATGTTTCTTGCATCCATCACAATGTTTATATAATTGAACTAAGAACGTCTATACTTCTGTATGTCTGAAGTCCCTCTGTTTTTTTATAAACAGGGACAATTAATTAAGAGGAAGGTTTAGTACTGTTGAATAGGTGGGTGGGTCCGCAATGCTGGATTAACATCTGGTATTTTATCTGTCGTAGCATGCATATTGAATTTGTTCCTGACCGGTTTCAGATTTTCATCCATTGTCAGAACAAATTCACTAAGTTCGTGCAAAAAGTTCACTTCAACACAATGTTATACTGTTCCCCTCACAGTTGTTGGTTTGTTGGTTGTATACATGCGGGGAGGTTATAAGGTTATGTTACTAAATAAATGTTAAACACCCACACATAGTAACAAAATTTTATAACCTCCCCCAAATATATACAACCAACAAACTAACAAGTGTAACAGAAACAATACATTGAAGTGAACTCTCTACACGAACTTGGTGAATTTGCTCTGACTATGGATGAAAATCCGAAACCTGCCAGGAGCAAAAACAATAAGCATGCTACGACGGATAAAATACCAGAAGGTTTAATACTCTTATAATTTTTTATATTTTCCTTAATATCTTGATACCGTATGGTTACGGTGCGTTGCAGCTAAATTTGGCGTCCTCGGCAAGGCGTAATCTGCTTTTGACGAGATCTTTAAAATGATGAATAGTACGAAAAAAGGTTGCGGTTAGTCTATATTCCAAATTAGTTTTATACAATGTATAAAATACGATGCAACTCACCGGCCTGATGATGGTTTGGAATATGGCTTAACCGGCCACCCCCACACAATACATCATTTTAAAGAACTCGTCAATAGCAGATAACCCTCCTTCGGTGGTCGAGACTATGACGCACCATTTTCAAGATATTTAGGAAAATATAAAAAATTGTAGCAGTAGTCAACTTTTCTGTCATTGTCCCTGTTTATAAAAAAAAAAAATCTGGTGTGAAACACTCACACAACTTTCTCTTACTCCAGTTCTCAAAATTGTAATTGACAAATTTTATTGTTTCTGTACCCCATTTTAATTAAATTCGTCGAAAACTATCCAGTAAAAGCGCACTTCCGGTTTACTAATTTTCTTGAAACTTGGAATTTTGGCCATCTATTTATGTTTAATTAATTTTGTTTGAATGATTGAATTGTATAATCTACTACGATAGCACTTTAGAGATAAACTAACCCTTCCCCTCCTCGAAAAGTGCCCTTAAATGAATTTTCCCAGAGAAATGTTTTATATAAATGTTATTATAGATCTTTGTATATTCAGTTTATATAAAAGAAGTTTCAAGAAAATCGTCGATGCTATTTTTGAGAAAATCGCGAAAAAGTGAAAAAAATCATTTAGTAAACTGGTAATGTAAACGCACTTCCGGTTATCTGATTTTTTTGAAATTCGGAATTTCAATATCATATTCAATTATAATTATTATTATTTAGATGATAGAAAGGTTTAATAAACTGAACTAGCACTTTAGATGAAATCCTAACCCCACCCCTCCACCATAACTGGCCTTAAATGAATTTTCCCAAAGAAACGTTTCAAATAAAAGTTGTAGCTCTTTGTATGGGTAGTTGATCTACCAAGTTTAAAGAAAATTGTCGGAGCCATTTTTGAGAAAAACGAAAAAAAGTAAAAAAATCCAACTAAAGTGGCATTTCTGGTTGAGGAATTTTGACAGATGCCATGGGATACCTAAATGGAATATCAAGTTTCAACTTTCTACGCTTTTTCGTTTTTGAGCTATGCTATTTACATATACACACACATACCACATACGCTCACACAGAGACCATTTGCTAAAAACCACCTTTTTGGACTCAGGGGACTTCAAAACGGATATTTCCGGTGAAAACTTGATATCGAAAATTTGACAAAATTACAATACTTCCTCTTACTAGGAGTAAGAGAAGGTAAAAACAGAAAATCAGCTTGGAGCTTCCTTCATATGTTTTATTTTATGCTACTAAAGGTGCCAAATAATTTGATGGCAAGGGAGAAATTATTCTTAACATTCCAATCAAATAAAGGATACTTTATCCCAATAACTTAGTAACAAACTTAAATAATTTTTTCTTATTTTTTTAATTTTTACGTTTATTGGTGATTTAAGATCAAGATCTGCTTTTTAAAATAAGATCTGAATAAAATCAATTCGTCAATTAATTATTTGAACAAACAAATATTAAACAAACGTTTCTTTAAACTCTGTACACCTTCTAGATACATAAAGAGCCTTAAATTTGAAATGGTAAAGCCTTAAATTTGAAATATTTTACCAGGAAAATTGACTTTTTAGGGGTTTCGGATGGTGGGGAGGACAACTTTAAACTTTCTTCTTTCACTTTAGTTTAATGTATGGTTACACCACCTATATATATATCTCTTCTATACGTTTATTACAAACTTTGCTAGGATTCCAAATTTGAAGAACAACAATGATATTCAGACTTTCAGAATATTTTTATGATTTCTTTTATTCGTAAGGGGTACTATTGAATTTCTTTTTACTTTCTCTTACTCCTAGTAAGAGGAAGCATTGTAATCGTGTCAAATTTTCGATATCGAGTTTTCACCGGAAATATCCGTTTTGAGGTCACCTGAGTCAAAGAAACTGGTTTTTATCAAATGGTCTGTGTGTGTGTGTGTTTTTGTGTGTGTGTGTGTGTGTGTGTGTGTGTGGTATGTATGTGAACTGCAGAGCTAGAAAACGAAAAACCGTAGAAAGTTAAAACTTGATATTCCGTTTAGGTATCACCGTGGGATCTGACACTACGTTATCTGTCAAAATTCCTCAACCGGAATTATCACTTTGCTAGGTGGATTTTTTACTTTTTTGCAATTTTCTCAAAAATGGCTCCGACAATTTTCTTTAAACTTGTAACATTAACCATACATACAAAGAGCCTACAACTTTTATTTGAAACATTTCTCCGGGAAAATAGACTGAAGGGCACTTTTGGGGGAGGGGCGGAGTTAGGTTTCCATCTAAAGTGCTATTTCAGTTTATTAGACAATTCTGTCATCTAAATAATGTTAATTAGAATTAAATATGTTGTTGAAATTCCGAGTTTGGAAAAAAATCGGATAACCGGAAGTGCGTTTACTTTACCACTTTTCTAAATGATTTATTTACTTTTTCGCAATTTCCTCAAAAAAGGCTCCGACGATATTTTTGAAACTTCATATATAAACTAAACATTCAAGGATCTACAACTTTTATTTAAAACATTTCTCTGGGGAAAATTCTTTTAAGGGCACTTTTAGGGGAGGTGTGGGATTATGTTTTTCTCTAAAGTGCTATCCTAGTTGATTATACAATTCTATCATCCAAACATAATTAGTTTAGAAATAAATAGATGGCTGAAATTCCGAGTTTCAAGAAAATTAGTAAACCCGAAGTGGGCTTTTACTGAACAGTTTTTTTAGTTTTCGACGAATTTCATTAAATTTGGTACACAAACTATAAAATTTGTCAATTATCATTTTGAGAACTGGAGTAAGACAAAGTTGTGTAAGTGTTTCCCACCAGATTTTTTTAATTTTGGAATGCTTACTGCATAGATACTATGCCTATCAAATATTTTTCCCAAAAAAATGTATATTAGGGATGTTCTGGGAAATTTTCCCCATCAATTTCGAAAATCCGTCAAATTCGCAATACTTCTAGCAATAAAAGACTATAATGATTTATTCCATACCTTTTTTTTTTTTCTGCTAAATACATTTTAAATGCATTACCATGAACGGGAGCCATTGTTCTATTTCATTGGGTTGGTGTCACCTTTTTTTCAAACCATTCTCAACTTGTTTTTTAGAGTTCTGGAAAGTTCGTCATTACTCATTCAAGGTTTTTTTTTTTTTTTTCAAACTTCATCCATCAATCATCTCTGTTCCGGACCAATAAACATAATATCTTTAATATATCATTATTGTTATAACTTTATTTTAAAAATAAAGTCCTTACATTTTTTTTTTTTTTCTAATTACAGATTGCTAATAACTCTGTTGATTGATGAACTAAAACTAAATCATTAAAATTAGTTTCTAAAGAACTAAAATATATTCACTGAATACAAAAACAGCAAAATAAGATTAGGAATTTCGGTAATTTTTGAAAAATAACTTGCAATGTATCGCGATCTGTTTAATTATGGAAATTGAGTTTTCTCCAGAGATACGTACATCCATCGCAAATCTATTCTGTATACACTATAAAAAAAGTAAGCCTTTTTGTGTCACGATTTTGCAAATGCGTTAATATTGCAATTTCGGCTGGACGGATTTTCATACGGTTTGCACTATTTGACACAGAATTTTCTTGAGAATGTTGAAAAGGGTGGGGGGTTGGGCGCCAGGCGTGGATCTCTTTTTTTAAGGGTTTGGGCGCCAGGCTGCGGAATCCTTTTTCTAAGGGTTTGGTTGGCAGAGCCCCTCTATGATATACTATGGAGGATCATTCGACACTCTATGATATAATCCAGGAGGATCATTCGATAATTAACGAGACAAATCGCTGCAGCTCAAAAACGATTTATTTAATCAATACAAAAGTTTGGCTACTATACAACATAGTCTCCAGCAACATTTATACACTTGTCCCATCGTTCTTCTAATTTGTGCACATCTCTGGCATGAAATTCTTCGGGTTGATCTCGAAGCCACTTTTGGACCTGATTTTTAACTTCTTCATTGGATGATTGAAATTTTTCCCACGTAGAGCCTCTTTAACGGGTCCAAACAAATGGAAGTCCGATCGGGTGATGTCGGGGCTATAGAGGGGAAGAGGAAGGATCTTCCACACTACTTTCTTTGTAGGCGTCCGTAAGTTGTCTTAGAACCCATCCCGCACAAGTTTTCTTGTACTGCAACTTATTCTGAATAATGTTATGCACAGTTCCAACATTCGCGCGCACTTCTGTAGCTATCAGTTTAATAGTAATACGCCTTTTGTCCTGAATAAACGCGTTAATGCGAGATTCGAGGGAGGAAGTTGTAACTTCAACAGGTCGTCCACTTCGTTGCTCGTCACAGACACTTTCACGGCCACTTTTAAACTGTTCTATCCATTTGTAAATATTCGAACAGTTCAATCACTAATTCCCGGACACTTTTAACATTTTTTTCGTGGATTTCACTACCTTTGATACCCTTTGCAACTATAAAATCTAATTACTGAGCGTTGTTCTTCCAAAGTGCAATGCTCGAGAGGACTCGCCATTGTTAACTGAATACATTTGAGGTAATGCTTACCAAATACTCTACAAGATGAGAAACTAACTACTAGGATGCCAACTTGAGGCACTGAAATTATTGTATTGATTGTACCTGATAGTTAACTCCGGTGTTACATGGCTTCTAGTACGGAAGCTTCATTTGACAATGGACCACCGTTTTCCAGGCTGAGATCAATGTCATTCTTTGTTGTATTTTGAATGAGCGGGTACATAACACTAAACTAAAAGGTGTATCTGCTCAAAAATTCAAGCTACGTTGAAGGCGCTGAGAATATGGCGTTCACTTCCAAGTTGGTACTAGAAAATTCTAAAACACTGGAAGGGCTTTCTTCCATGAAAGATGTACTTCTTGACTAGATCAGATGGGAATTTTGGAAATGTTGTCAAATTAGGCGCCACTCACCTTTTCATTGGCCCTGAGCCTGCTCTTGGTGTGTCTTTAGACAAATGTTTGTCAAACTTCCAATATGAGTTGACCGCAGCATGAGATGCTCATTGGGGATCCGGTCAGAGCTACTAGTGTGATGTTGCCGTGTCTTTCACGCACCTCTCTCTGGTGGGTTCCTGTACTGGGCATTGTAGAAAACACCACTACGGAATGGGCTCATGCCAGACCACTTTTGTGAAGTTTGTGAGCCAGAGGAAGAAACACTCATCCATCTTATGACACATTGCTTGAGTTGTGAGGAAATCAGATCGGAAGAGTTTGTCAGTGGAAGAGCTTAGGCTATTTCTCTTTAAGGTTCTGGCCCGTTTTGTTCGGCCTGGTTTGTTATTGTTTTCCTTTGGGGGTAGCTATATGGGTCCAGTGGGGCTATGGATAACGTAAGGTTTAGTCCCCACAGACGAATAATAACAATAAACTACCGCGTTACAAGTGTTGAGGTATAGGATATTAAATTCAAATCACATTCATCTAAACAAGTATAATCACAATCAGTCAAAGCTGTACGTTTAATAAATATCGCAAGTTTAAAGAAATTTATTAATTAGAATTTTGTAGTATTTCAATAAGAAACGGCAATTTCTGGCGATTGTTTCACAACGATTTTTTTAAACCGTCATCTGTTCTGCCTATAAGTTTAGTCCATTATTTAAAAATTGAGTTTAGGTTCTTTACAGAACTCGTCGTGCATGAGATGAAAAGCCAGACTGACAAGTTACTTACTTCCCGCATAAGTGAGATTATGTGTTGAGTATTTAGATGAAGGGTGAGAGGTGGTCTACAAGTTTTTGGAAGTTGTGCCCAGATAACCATCAGCTCCTGAACGTAATCAGTTGTGATCTATACTCAAATTGGATTAGGCAATGCAAAAAATCCTATGGCGCAACAACCTATGAAGGGCCAAGGCTCGCCAGACGGCGATTTGAATAGGGGGAGCGTGTGGTAAGTATGCCGCACTTCCCACGCCGTTTAGTTCCAGCCTTCGCTACCTAGGGCGCTATTAACTGTATCTTCCCACTTTTCATCTCGATGCTGAGTCAACACCGACTTTGCCCTCACGGGAACCCCGAATTCTCGAGTGCGCTAGCTACTAGACCAACGCGTGAGGACTTAAGCAATGAAATACAAATAAAAAAATACTTAGTTTACGTTATTATAATTAACTTATTACTATCGATTGGACACAAAAGACAGCTTCATATTCATTATCACAAAGAAATGATCGAATCAAATGAAAATCTTTTTCATTTTTTAATAAATGGGACAATTAATAGAAATGTTCATTTGATTCACAAAATAATAATAAAATTTGCGATTAATTAATTTCATTAATTTAATACCAAAATGTTTTAGGATGTGGCAAAAATCCGCTCAATATCTGGCAAGTTTTCAATATAAATTACACGGACTGTAACTTCTTTCTATGCCTCAACTGCCACCTTGTCCTCTCCCACATAGTAGACCCTTAGTAGATTTTTGCCTGCCTTTCTCTACCGTAATGATAATTACCCCGTATTTTATATAGATCGCTGGCTAATTAGCCCACGAACCCTGCTGGAATTTACAGCTTATCCTATAGCCCTTTCTCTATCTTCGTGGATGGTGGTAGGTATGTCAGCCGATTAGCAAGTAACCGGTGTCGGTGTTGGGGGGGGAGGGGAAATGAAAAAAATTACCAACGACCTTGCACAATATAAAAGTGTCCTGAAAAAAAAGAAAAAATTACCATAGAATCGTTAACTGAGATCCAAAACCCCTCTACCATTTCCAAAAAAAAAGAAGATATTTTATTAGAATTTTCCTAGGCTACCGTTAAAATACTTTTTTCTTTTTTTTTTTGGAAAAATAAACTTTTTTCCTCTTTGCAAAAGTGATCTAATGACTTCTACTTTCTTATATAATGTACGTTTTATATGATTTATGAGTTTCGTTTTCTACCGGGTACCTGAATTTCCATTTTAATTCTATGTTTTTTTTTTATTTTTCCTATGGAAAATACATTTCTTTAACATTTAAATATTAAACATACAAAAATGAAATGTTATTTGAGAAAGTAGCAGGAAAAAATCATCTGTCTTGTCAAAGGTTGCGTCTTCGCTTTTGGTGGGAGCGGCCATTTTTATAACAATTATTTCGTAATTGCAGCAATAATGAAAAAATGAAATATTATAAAACAAGTGAAGCCTTGGAATGCGACACTCATGTTCCATAAGGAAAAAGGTGTCACGAATATGTAAAAGTGCCTCATTAACAGACCTATTATTTAAATACTAAATTGTTACATAAGTTTGTATGCATAAAAACAGTGTTATTTAAAAGTAATAGAAATTATGAAAACGTTTAATTGAATCTCATTCTTCAAAAAATATAAACCTTTATTTTCTACCACTTTCACCCACCTTTCTGCAAGCATTTCAATTTGGTGACTATACCACTTCTTTGGTTTTAAACCGAAAAACTCCTCGCACCCTCCTCGCACTGTTTGATACTTTTTAAACAGCCGTTTTTTTTTTTTTTTTTACTTTCTTTTATTCCTAGTAAGAGGAAGTATTGTAATCGTGTCAAATTTTCGATATTATCCGTTTTCAGGTCCTCTGAGTCCAAAAAAGTAGTTTTTAGCAAATGGTCTTTGTGTGTATGTGAACAGCATAGCTCAAAAACGAAAAATCGTAGAAAGTTGAAACTTTATATTACGTTTAGGTATAACCATAGGATCTGACGGTGCGTTATCTGTCAAAATTCCTCTACCGGAAGTACCAATTGTATTAGTTGGTTATTTTACGTTTTTGCAATTTTCTCATAAATGGCCCAGGCGATTTTCTTTAAACTTGGTATATCAACTACACATACAAAGTGCTACGGCTTTTATTTGAAACATTTCTCCGGGGAAATTGATTTAAGGGTCCTTCTGGGAGAGGGGTGGGGCTAAGTTTTCATCTTAACTGCTATTTCAGTTTATTAGACAATTCTGTCATCCAGATAATGTTAATTAGAATTAAATATGTTGTTGAAATTCCGAGTTTGTAAAAAATCTGATATCCGGAAGTGCGTTTATTTTAACACTTTACTAAATGATTTCTCCAGTTTTTCGCGATTTTCTCAAAAATGGCTCCGACGATATTCTTGAAACTTCGTATATAAACTAAAAATGCAAAGATCTACATCTTTTATTTAAGACTTTTCCCTGGAAAAATTCATTTAACGGCACTTTTAGGGAGGGGTGTGGTTACAGCTTCCTCTAAAGTGGTATCAGTTGATTATACAATTTTATCATCCAAACAAAATTAATTTATAAAATTAGAAATAAATAGATGGCCAAAATTCCAAGTTTTAAGAAAATTAGTTAGCCGGAAGTGGCTTTTACTGAACAGCTTTTTCAGTTTTCGACGAATTTCGTTATATTTGGTACACAAACTATAACATTTGTCAATTTTATAATTTTGAGAACAGTCGTAAGAGAAGTTTGTGTGAGTGTTTCATACCAGATTTTTTTTTTTTAAATGAGTCAATGAAGGAAAAGGCCGTAATCAGATGGTGCAAAATCGGGGCTATAGGCAGTATGAGTTAAATCGCTTACTCCATCCAACTTAGCTAATTTTAACTGAGTCAAACGGAGTGTAATTCCTATTGTAGAATAGCTTTATTTTAGTTAATTTTAAAAGGGGTACTTTGCTTTTTTAAAACTTCCATAAACTTTATCCAATTGTTCAGTATAATGTTCAGAGTCCCACCTAAGATTCACTATTGTCGAAACTAATCTGACCATAATTTTAATATGCAAAGCTTTTCCGCCGACATCCTGACCGACCAAGGAGCTGAATCTAATTCCCATACAACCCATATATTCTGCCATGAAAATGTTAGGTGTTTATTTCTTAAACTGAAAAATTGCAAAACACGAACTCTATAATGGGATCGGACATAATCCCTTACACGTCGAGGTGTCTCCTTAAACCACAACGCCCAATAAAGGATCTGATATGATGCCTCAGACAGGTCCATAGAAGACACAGCAACATCTCCCCATTAACACTATCCTGGTCCCCAATGAGCATCTTAGACTCCTGACAACCAACTGTGCTCAACCTTAGAGATGAATGCTGTGAAGCTGTCCCATGCCTAGAAGCTCGACAAACATGTACCCAGGACCAATGAAGAGCAGAGAGCAGTGATGAGCATTATTTGAACCTGGGTATAACGAATAAAATTTTATTCCTTACACAAATAAAGGAATTATTTATTAGTTACTTTTTATTTATTATTTTAACAGAAATAAAGTAGGACTTGGGATATCTAACGTATGTTTGTGTATGTGTCTGTTATATTAACGTCTTAAGAACATGTGGATTTCCATATATAATAATTATAAACATATAATTATTATCTTGCCCTATTAAATGAAAATATTAGATAAAATCTAAACGATTTTATTACATATTTGTTGATAACCGTGCTTCTGTCGGAAGCACTGGATCGATATCCGAGAGTTTCCAATAACATCCCAGTAATCCCCCAGGAACCGGTGAAGCCGGCAATTTACAATGTGTTTATGTGTGTGTGTGTGTGTGTGTGTGTGTGTATGTATTGTGATGTATGTGTGAGTGAGTTTGGGATAAACAGCCTAAAATAAACAGATGATGCTCAAACCTGATTTTTTTTTTGTTTATTTATAAAAAGAGGAATTAACAGGAAGGTCACTAAATAAAAGTTTAAATTGTAACCAATGCATTTTAAATAGCTTAAACTCCTTAACTTCTGGCTAGAACATTTCACAAATTCCTTGGGTTCTCTTTGGAATTACTTAATCTGTGTAAAGGGAAATTGTTGTAGACATATTATGTATTATTTATGAAAATAGTGCTTTAGGAAAAAAAGAAACAAAATATATCAGAACATAATTCTTACAGCAATACTAGTAAATAGAACCTAAGATCGGAAACCAGTAAGTAAAAATATCTGGTGCCAAACAATCAAGACTTTTTCTCTCTGCTATTTACACAGTTTGAAACATACATTGAAATGACGCTTTAGAAAAAAATCTGGTGTGAAACACTCACACAACTTTCTCTTACTCTAGTTCTCTAGTAAATTATAATTGACAAATTTTTTTGGTTTGTAAACCAAATTTAATGAAATTCGTCGAAAACTGAAAAAAACTGTTCAGTAAATGCGCACTTCAATTTTCTTGAAACTCGAAATTTTGTCCATCTAATTATTTCTAATTAATTTTGTTTCGATGGTAGAATTGTATAATCAACTACGATAGCACTTTAGAGAAAAACACTCTCCTCCTCCAAAAGTGGCCTTAAATGAATTTTCCCCGAGAAATGTTTTAAATAAAAGTTGTAGACCTCTGTATGTTTAGTTTATATATAAAGTTTCTAGAAAATCGTTAGAGATAGTTTTGAGAAACTCGCGAAAAAGTGAAAAAAATTATTTAGTAAAGTGGTAAAGTAAACGCATTTCCGGTTATCCGACTTTTTTGAAACATGGAATTTCAACAACATATTTAATTGTAATTAACGTTATTTAGATGATAGAATTGTTTAAATAAACTGAAATAGCACTTTTGATGAAAACCTAACCTCTCACCTCCTCCATAACTGCCCTTAAATGAATTTTCCTAGAGAAATATTTCAAATAAAAGTTGTAGCTCTTTGTATGTGTAGTTGATATAAGTTTAAAGAAAATCGTCGGAGCCATTTTTGAGAAAAACGCAAAAAAGTAAAAAAACAAACAAATAAAGTGGTACTTCCGGTTGAGGAATTTTGACAGATGATCCACTGTCAGTTGCCATGGTTGATACCTAAACGGAATATCAAGTTTCAACTTTCTACGGTTTTTTCGTTTTTGAGCTATGCTGTTCACATACACATACACACACACACACACACACACAGACCATTTGATAAAAACCAATTTCTTTGACTCAGGGGACCTCAAATTGGATATTTCCTGTGAAAACTCGATATCGTGAATTTGGCACGATTACAATACTTCCAGGGGGAGTAAGAGAAAGTAATAAGCCTAACCCAATGAACACTCTTTTATTGATATTCCTTGGATATAAGTTTCAAATAAAAAATTGTACCTTTTTTTTTTAATGATTAGTTCAAAAGAAAATCGTTGAAGCCGTTTTCGAAAAAAGTTGCGAAAACTGAAAAATCTATATAGTAAAATGGTTTATCTGAATTTTGGCCTAGTATCTTATTGACACGTGTCCACTGATACCTTCTAAGTAAAATACCAAGTTTCAACTTTTGAGTAATGCTGATCAGACTAATTTAAAAAAAAAAAAAGCACATTTTCGGGACTCAGGGGACCCAAAACATGTATTTCCATTCAAAACTCCATTTCAAAAATTTGACACATTACACAATGCTTCTTCTTCTCACTAGCCAGTAAGAGAAAGTAAAAAAGCAAAATTACGAATAAAAACCAACTTTATAAATAAGAAAAAAAAAGGAGACAAAAGTGAAACAAAAAAAAGAGATTAAAGTGGAAACTCTTTTAATTTATAATGAAAAGTTGAATGAAGTTCACAATGAGATGGATTAGAAGAGAATCACTTCACTTTAGAAAGCTAAATGAAATAATTAAGGATTTTACAATTTAAATGGAATAGAGTTATAAACTAGAAAAAGAAAGACATAGGGAGGTTCACTGATATAAAGTATGTGAATTAATTCATTCAGATGCTTCTTTTTTTTTTGCCGTCGCTAGCGCTAAGGGCAATCCTTTTCCGGATTAAAAAGGACGAGGAGACATTGAGTAAAAAAAAAAGAAAAGTTCTACTTAGTTCAGTTAGAAATGTGTTAACGGGTAGTAAGTAACAGATTTATTCAACTCTTTTAACGCGCAAAAAAAGAAAGAACATATATAATGAAAAAGTAACTAATTCTCCAATAAAAGGGGATTTTTAATGGATACTAGAAACTATTATTAATTATTAGAAGATGTTAGATGTATAAATGTAGTGGATAAAAATCCATTAAGACCTAAAACATCTATTGCGATTTCCTCGCAGGTTTTAGACATAGTAAAAGATTACTGTAATGGCATCCAGCAGAGAGAAGAGAGGCTCTCTCTGGTTAACAGAGACTACTCTCTGACTTAGGCAGGCTAGAGTGCGAGAACCTGTATATATAAGCCAGTGAGAATCTATCTAGAGGAGATCTATCAGATTCAACCATACTCGCATCGTGCCATATCTCTACTCCCACCTTTTATTCTATCAGTCCAGTGCAGTTAGTGTAAACTTATAGCTACATTATAACACTGTCTTCATATCTCGTTTATTCAATCAAACCTAATTTCTCTCCTCAACAACTCCATTATATTTACAATTTGTATGTGCGAGGAACTTGTATGGTGGCGGCATGCTGTGGGTATTGCCAAACCAAATAGTTAATCAAACCAAATTAGCTACTTCTGCAGGCCTTATGTACATAGTATTGGTGAAGGAGATACGCCAAGATCCTGGCGGTATGTCATCGTGTCGGTTAATTATTAAACAGTTATTTAAAAAAATGAAAAAACAAAACAGAAGAAACCTTGAACGATCCATTCAATTTGAGAAAAGATGTTAAAAAAAAAAAAATCACTTGTTCAATATCAATTTAAGTTTACTAAGTAAATACCATATTTATCGAAACTTGTTTGGTTAACTTCATTTCTACTTTGTTTTGTATTTATTCAATTCCAATATACTGAAGAAAAAAAAACCTCTTCTCCAACTTCTTTAAAGCAATCAATCTAATTTTCATTCAATTCAATTTTGTGTGGAATCTATTTAAATAATGTGAAAGTAATTGTTTATTGCTGTTATTATTATTATTATTATTTATGAATTCATCTTTCGGGTAGAGGTCTTTATTATAGAATATAATGCAAAGATGAAATTCAGCAATTTTTTACTTTCCCTTACCGCTGTAAATCCTCACGCATTGGTCTAGTGCAGTGGTTCTCAAACTGTGGGGCGCGCCTCTTGTGGGAGGCGGCGTAACTTTTCAAGGGAGGACTTAAATAAATGAACAAGGCAAGCCGTCAGATTTATTTTTTTATTAATTTAAAATATAATTAAAATGAAAGCATTAAAATATAACATTTCTAAGACATAGATCTAATGGCTAATTACATGCTTGTTTTAGTGTACACAGTGAAATGTTATTGGTGTGATGTTGTTGTAGTGTAGTGGTAGCCTGTAGCGGCTTGAGCGGCTTTGTTAAAGGGGATTGTGAGTGTATATGTTTAAGAGAGAAGTAATAAGAATAATTAAGAAAACACTGGTAGATAAATATATTATCTATAAAGATATTTAAATATTTTACAATATCTCAACTATTATGCTTAATAGATCAATTGTTAATCTAGAATAAATGCTAGTCTCTATCACTGGCAAGAGTTTAAGAAAGCGATTCCTGAAGCAACATTCCTGGCTTTGAAAGCACAATGCAGACTGTCCGAAAGAATGCCTTCTCTTACAAAACAGTTGGCCAGGTGGCATTGTATTAATTTAACGGATTCTTGTGCCTTTGTCTTTTTATAGCAATGACCTTAAATTATAGTACCTGGCTCTTTTCACTGCACTAAGATACATTTAAAATATTAACAAAATTCTATTTTTCAAACTATAAAATATTCTAAACTATTTTTCATAACTATTATTTTCTTTCATTTCTTGTCACCACTACAATAGCCTGTCCCGTTTGGTTTTATATTCGAGATAATCACTACGAGCTCCGTTTCTATTTGAGGTTTGTTTCTATATTTAGATTTTAATGCAGCTGCAGCAGAAAAACCAGTTACGCAAAGGTAAGAATTGGGGAAAAATAACAAGTATCCGAAGCGCTTTTGCATTAATAAGAGAATAATTATATGACCAGTTCAGTCCAAAAATTTGATTTTTCCGAGCTGCTTGAAGAAAGATCTATTAGTTGTTCTTCTTCTTGCAGTGATAGGCTGGTAGGCATACTGTCCAATGGATTTATTGCCCAATTCCAGTTTCTGTGAAAAAGTATTTGCGCAAATTATTGCTCAAGTTCTCTAAATGACCCACCACTGGCCCATCTATCTTATATTATACAGGGGAGGGGGGATTATTCAAGGTAAAAAAAGGGAGGGGGGGCGTAAAATACAAAAGATTGTGAACCACTGATGCAATGGCTAGCGCAATCGCCTTTGGTCTTCAATTCCAGATTTCGGTATTCAATTCCAGTGAGAGTGTGATGGCATATCACTAGTGAAATTGGTTCCCTGCTGTCCGCAAGAAACGCCAAGCTCGTATAAAAGGAAACGAAGTCAACCAATGGTTGGGGATGAAGCACCGTCCTAATTCCCCTCACACCACAAGGGTCTAAATTGAAGGTAAAAGGGACTCTGGAGGCCCCCATTCTATCACCATCTTTAAGAGCAAAGACACCTTCCGTGCGATCAGCCAAACAGAAGCATCGAGTGTACACTTCAGCACTTGCCCATCTTTCAGTCTCTCATTGAGTTTATCTTCCTGTCTCTTAATCTCATAAGACAAGTCCTTAGAATCATAAGTGTATATATATTAATTATAGTGCAATAGTAATAGTATTTAGTTATTAATTTTAAACCCCCTGAAACTTTTATCACATTCTAGATCCCAACGCTGCCACCAGAATGCGGTTTAAAATTAATAACTAAATACTATTATTACTGCACTATAATTAATATATATATACTTATATAATCTCGTTACAATCCCAATTTTAGATTAATTAGCAGCCTAACTTTAGGAGAACCATATTTACAATTTAGAGTCCCTATTTCTAAACTTAGAGTGGTCAGTCAGATAAGAATTTGTCAGCCTAATAATTGTACAATAAATTATGAAGGTATCCGCCACAAATTACTCAGACTGCCCTACATGCAATAGTAAAACACAAGATAATTTGTATCATTTTCTATTAAAGTGTCCCACATATATATATATATAATAATAGGTCTAAATATATAGGTAGGTACATTAATAATGATCTTGATGAAGAGAGCAATGTAGAGTGTTTATTATATATTAATGACTCAGATAAATTAGATAATTTGTTCTATTTCATTGTTAATTCTCTAAAGATAAGAAATTTAGCTGTTTTGTGAATTTTATTTTAACTGTTCTATTTCATTTTATTGCAAGAAGATTCATTTATTGGTTTTTGTTACATTTTGTTCAAGACATATATATCTTAAGTACTCTAAAGTAGATGATTTTGTTTTATTTAAATCATCTAAATTAACAAATTTTGTTTATTAAGCTTTTATGTTGATTTTACATATAATGTAACTGCTTTATTGATGTTTATTTATTTGTATTGCAAGAAGCAACTTCATTTGTATGGGGGATAACCCCAAAACAAATTAATAAATATTCTATTCTATTCTATTCTATATACTTATGATTCTAAGGGCTTGTCTTATGAGATTAAGAGACAGGGAGATAAACTCAATGAGAGTCTGAGAGAAAGGCAAGTGCTGAAGTGTACACTCGATGTTTCTGTTTGGCTGATCGCACGGAAAGTGTCTTTGCTCTTGAAGATGGTGATAGAATGGGGGCCTCCACAGTCCCTTTTACCTTCAATTTAGACCTCCTGTGGTAGGGGAAGTAGGACGGTGCTTCATCCCCAACCATTGGTTGGCTTCGTTTCCTTTTATACGAGCTTGGCGTTCCTTGCGGACAGCAGGGAACTAATTTGACTTGTGATATGCCATCACAAGAGCAACATCGGTGATCACTCAGTATCTTGATAAAAACTGCGAAGCATTCCTAGGTAGCTTTTGGCCGGAACTAAATGGGGAGGGAAATGCGGCGTGCTTATCCCACGCCCGCACACCCCATCTGGTAAAAGCCTTAGCCTTTTACGGGTTGTTGCGCCATAGGTTTATTTATTTATTTACTGCTGTAAGAGCAGTAAACATATCAAGTTTTCAAAATTGAAAAATTTCATTATTGGTCCTCTTTGTCCAAAAAAAAAAAATGGTCAACATAACTCAAAAACGGAAAATCGCCAAAAGTTTAAACTTGTTATTGTCGCTTAAATTTTACCTAGGGACTCGATTACGAGGGTTTTGGTTAAAATTCGTCAACCGGAAGTACCACTTTGTTGATTTCTTTTCTTCTTTTTTTTTTTATAGCGATTTTCTCAAAAAGACTCCAACGATTTTTCTTTTATACTTTGTATATACTGTACATACATTAACATCTATGACTTATATTTGAAACACTTTTCCTGGAAAGTCCACATGAAGTTCATATCAAATTCCCCTGGGAAGTATTGGTGTTATTTTTAACATTGAAGACAACTAAATAGTTTTTGTAAAAATGATACGTCTGAAGGAAATTAATCAATTATAAATATGTAAATTGTAGTAAGACAAAGTCGTGTGAGTGTTTCAAAGCAGTTTTTTTTTAAACACTCCAAGGCAGTTTCGCAGTTTTGAAGGCTCATACCAAGCCTGTGAACTACACTAATGGAAAAATTACTTTTCCAATTAGCGCATGGAAACTTAACCTCATTAAGGAAGTAGAAAAGAAGAAAAACCTAAAGTTACAAACTAATTATTTACAATGTATACAGAACAAATCTATGTAAAAGTAAAAACTAGTTCCCCGGTTCTCAATATTCAAATTCTAAACTTATTCTACTCACAACATACATACCACTTGCAAATACAGCTACTGGGTCTAGAACAAAAGTCCAGGCCCAGGTTTTACCCATCTAAGTTTCACCACAGACTGAACAAATCGGACCAAAACCTTAAAAGTACATTATTTCAGATCCTCTACCGATATCCTATTCCGGCCGAATATCCTAAACCTAATCTCCTCACAAGCCAAACAATCCGTCTTTAGATGCATGGGTGTTTTCTCCTCCGTCTCACAAATCTTACAAAAGTCAGGCATGAGTCCCATTGTACGAGTGTAAAGATGTCTCCTTAAGCCACAATGCCCAGTGAGGAAGCCAACCA